>JAOWAR010152985.1:0-11119 GCA_028571005.1 Clathrina lutea
TTTACATCACACCACATCTCTTCTTTCAAAGAAAACTGTTTATATCACACCACATCTCTTCTTTCAAAGAAAACTGTATACATCACACCACATCTCTTCTTTCAAAGAAAACTGTATAGATCACACCACATCTCTTCTTTCAAAGAAAACTATGCATATATATCACACCACATCTCTTCTTCCGAAGAAAACTGTTTACATCACACCACATCTCTTCTTTCAAATAAAACTATGTATATCGCACCACATCTCTTCTTTCAAAGAAAACTGCATAGATCACACCACATCTCTTCTTTCAAAGAAAACTATGTATATCACACCACACCTCTTCTTCCAAAGAAAACTGTTTACATCACACCACATCTCTTCTTTCAAAGAAAACTGTATACATCACACCACATCTCTTCTTTCAAAGAAAACTGTATATATCACACGACATCTCTTCTTCCAAAGAAAAATGGAAACATCACATTAGCATTTCTTCTGCCAAAACCAAAATGTCAGCTATGTTTAGTCTGGCATAGCACGCTGTTATGGTAGTGGTGGGTGGGGATAATCGTATGTGCAGACTGCTCTTGATGTGTCTGGCGTTAAGATGCCTTTGAGATGCTAGCAGGAGTTCTTTGCCGCGTTAATGCCGTAGAGAGGTTAGGCCGTTGCACTGGGAAAAGTGTGTGTGTGTGTGTGTGTGTGTGTGTGTGTGTGAGCGTGTGTGCGGCTCTGTGTGTTTGTGTATGAGAGACACATTCCACCTTTGTATGTGACCGCTCTTAGCTCACAGTAGGAGGCCTTTGGTTCAGTTTACGTGGGTTGTGATAATTGGGCGAATGGTAATACCTCCTCATTCTTCTCTCTCTGTCACAGGGGACCCAACACAATGTGACGAGAATTGGAAATACTTTGGTGATAGTTGTTACTACTTTGCTACTGCTCGGGGACGTACATGGGCTAGAAGTCGCGAGCTGTGCATTCAGATGGGAGGCGACCTCGTCACAATCCAGTCCCGGGCAGAGAACCGCTACTTGATGCGAACCGTTCCAAGTAGCCGTGCCTGGATTGGCCTTTCTGATCGATGGCGAGAAGGCGAGTTTCGTTGGGTGAACAGTGAGACAGCCGATGACTTCAGTGACTGGGTTAGAGGTGAGCCGAATGACGCCGGGGAAGGTGAGGACTGCACCGAAATTTACAGAACAAACTATCGCGGTGGATCGTGGAATGACCTTCCATGCTCCTACAATGCAGTGCACGGCTACATCTGCGAAAAAGGTGATCTTTCTTTCGGGAGATGATATTTATTTTCGAAAATAGAATTTGCAACAGCAAAAGGGGCTCTACAAATACTTTTCGATTTTTTGTGTGCCTCCTCAAAACAATGTTTCCGATCCCCATAGAGTACACAGCTGAATTGGAGTTCATTGCAACTGGTAATCTTACAAAAGTCCTCAGCACCTCTCGCAAAGACATCAGATACCCAGTAAGCGCCAAACCAAAATTGGGAGGACTAAGAAATGAAATTCACTCAGATGGCTAACTGAGAATACCCTTGCTGTGATTCTGCTCCTTTACAATTCCATCCCTCCTCCAACGAAAATTGAACCTGAAGCATTGAACTTTATCTCTTACCTCATTGTCATTCATTGTTCACAATGCAGAGAGCGTCCGAACGAGGGCCTTCAATGTAAACGTGACTCTAACGCGTCCTGATGAAGTCATCGTACTCAACCAAGGCATGCCCGAGATTAGCTCTCACTTCGTGGAAGTTGAACGCCGCTCTGAAAGCACAAACAGCTTTCAAATGTATGCCCTGCTTGACGCCGTCTCATACCCACTGACAATGTCTCTCTTCGATGGGGTTTACAGAATTAAACAGATGGTTGTCGGTAGCGACGGCATTGCGTACCTTCTCCGAAGCGAGATTCAGTCTTTGAAGAAAGGTTAGATTTGCACCAAGAAAAGCTCCTCAGCACATGCAAGTAGTAATAGCAAATGGAACAGGAGACACAGCCTTGAATTGAAGTTAGATATATCAACAAACAACACCCCAAGTCTTCTGGATGAGTTATCTCTACCTGTGCCAGACTATCCGTAATCCTTTTGTTGGTTCCCTCAACCTGTCTCCAGCCAGGTTAAAGTGGTATCCCATGTCAACAGTCCACATAATAGCTTGGTTTGCTCCCTGGATGACAGGCAGGGTTGAAGCTAGAAAACACCAACCTATATATATAATTATACATGAAGACTGTTTACTTTCCTTTCATACAATAATGTTGACTTTAAGGACTGGTAAATGTAGGAAGGCTAAGTTGACCAGCACTAACAGCTAGGATTCTAGAGTCCACAGACCACACAGCACCATAAGTGCAGTTTCAACTCTCGGCTTCTACCCTTACTCTTTGCCTGCTTGCTCTTCATCCGGCAGGTCGGGAAGGGAAAGGCAAACTCGGATTTTCTTCAGCCGTTTAACATTGTTCCCGACATAACAGCTGTCTTTTTGATGCCCCGCGGGCTACATATCCGGCAACTTATAGTCTGTCAGTGTGACTGATTTTGGACTTTAAATCAAGTCTTATCCTTTTCTCTTGAAGGTCGCCAGACACTGAGTGGCGCCAGGATACGAATGAGGCCTTCAAAGCGAGGTGGCATGTCACTTCTGGTCGAGCTGCCAACACTTTCCCAACAAGACGTCTCTGCATACGGAGAAACATGGCAAGTCAGTTATCGCAAGCTGGGAACAAACCAATGGCAGGCAGTCCGTGTCTCATCGTCTGAAGTGCGCATCATCATTCAAAACCTGGAGGCCGGTGGATACGAAGTGCATGTGAAACTGATAGGGAGAGATGGCAGGGAATCACCAATCGAATCATTGTTTACTGGTAAGAACGTGAACGTTTGCGAAACCCAGACCCCAACCCCCCTCCCAGAAAAACGCAACTTACGAACAATCGAAACATACCAAGGGCACAGCACGGAAAAAAGTTTCCTGTCTTTTCCATTGCCCAAAGCTATTTCCATGTCGCCGTGGACCTTTCTTATGCTAAGTTCAGGCGTCACTATTGACAAGATAAGCCTTCTTTTCAGTTAATCAATTTTAACAAAGAGCAATATCAGGAAACCTGTGTGCGTCTATGACCATAATTGTATGGTGAGGTTTTTCTCGTAGGCCGGCTTAAGGAAATAAACTTCTAAAGACTCGTAACCTTCTTGCTCTTTTCCAGATCATTGCATTGGTGACCATTGGTACTCTGGAGGAACAACCTCATGCTTCCGTCTCTTTGCAAGACGTCTTCCCCGAGCTCTTGCTGCTTTAGTGTGCCAAGTTCACAAGGCCCATCTCATTAGAGTGGACTCAGCTGAGAAGGTGTATATCCTCTACCATCTTTTGGACGGCAAGAGTCCATCGCAGAGAGTTTTGACAGGATTGAGGAATAAAAGTGGAGATCCCATCTGTCATCGTGTTGGAGACCTGCAAAGGCGCCTCAATCAACCAGTGTCTTGCGCCGGCGGAAACTCTTACACCGTTTGTGAACGAAGTATGTCACACCCTTCCATGTGTTAATCAAATGTTTTTGTCCCTTACTTGACTAACATGAAACTTTAAGGGGCAGTCTGTAAATTTCACCAGTTTCTAATCCAAAATAGATTTGGTTGAGGATGGGT
This sequence comes from Clathrina lutea, assembly GCA_028571005.1. Classification (NCBI taxonomy): domain Eukaryota; kingdom Metazoa; phylum Porifera; class Calcarea; order Clathrinida; family Clathrinidae; genus Clathrina; species Clathrina lutea. Next base: position 3,658 of record JAOWAR010152985.1, read on the forward strand.
GGGTGGGGAAGTGTCGAAACAGAAAACTATAAAATACATGTCAGTGTAGTGCTGGAGGCTGGGGTGCAGCTATTCGGAGCAGAGCAAAGAGCTGGGTTGTTTGCTGTTTGCCGATGACAAAGAGGCCTGCTCAAGTCTGCGTGCAAAGGTCAGGAAAGAAGGCCGTGAAGGACGCGTTTACCTGCATTTTTGTGGTTAGTGTCGGCCTGTTGCCAGTGGTAAGCTCACAATGCCTGTCAACGGAGTTCTAAGTGAGCAATGCACGTCATTCCGGTCACAGTTCGGCAGCCCATGCAATAAAGAAGCCTGGTCACTGCTGGCTGGCTGTCCTGGAGTGTTAGGCTAAGATTTGTCGGTTAAGGCCGAAGTCTTTTTCTCACCTGCAGTGATTGAGTAGGTAACCCGTAACCTTCACCTCAGTTGCCGCAGCCAGCTGGGGCCGCTCAAATACTGCCGGTAATGATCGCTGTGACTTCATTAGGCGAGTACGATGCAACATGTAGTATATGTGTACGCTTATGTCTGTGTATTGTATTGTGTGCATACCTGTACGTTTTTCTCGACTGGAAACGATCTTCCTTGTTTGTTGCTATATGGGTAGCGCTGCTGATTGAGCTCAGCGAAAGTGCTCTGTGATTGCGAACAGGCATCAAACTGAGACTTGGCAGCGTATCAACTGCTGAGAAAGAATGGCGAACGCGGAAGGTACACTGACCTCATTTAGGCAAGGTCAAGGTGTGCCTGGAAGGAGTAGATACCAAGGCACTTTGATGCCCACTTACTTACTTAACTTAGTAGCTTCTTTAACATAGCAATTGATATCTGTGAACAGCTTCAGAATGGCTGCGAATCATAGTTTTCTGGCAAAGTCAGTGAAAGATCATCACGTGTTGCTTATTGTAGTGACGATGCTCTTCCCAGCTACGCCAGAGGAAGATTGAAAGAGTATCTTAGGCTGAGATCGATGTCTTGTGTGCCGCAAACTCCTCGAAAGGGTTCATTTTCTTCAAGGAAAAGAGCCCTCTCCCGGAATAATGGTTAGTGATGGGAACATAAACCTTGGAAACTAAACGTTTTGTGTGATTGCTTTTGGGAATAAAGTTTGCTTTGGCTAAATATCATGCTGAAGTGCTCGACTGACCCCACCCTTATGCATGGAAACCAGACATGGATGGTCCTGAGATCTTACAGGATACCAACACTGTCACAGAATGAACGCATTCTAGGAAAAAAATGACCAGAAGTCTTACAACACAAGCAACACTTTTCATTGGCTAAAATGTGTGTTGCAGATATCACTGTTGTTCATTCACATAATGGCCTCCAAGATGCCCATCAGGCCAGTGCCTGTGGGTGAACTTGCAGCATTTTAACATTGGGGATTAGGGTGGCAGGGCTGCAAAATATATGAATGCCATTAGGATCTGTGGACAAAGCTGTCAACATGAACCGATGGCCTTTTCTGCTCTGAATCTTCATTCTTTCAAAATGGGAAGGAATATCGACGCGAAATATACTGAAATATTTGTTATTTGTCACAGTGCCTGTGCATCCCACGACGACACCAGCATCTCCAGGCATTGCCGGTGATCAGGTAGTGATTATTCGCGAGCCATGGACCCGCATCCCCTTCGGCTGGCCAAGAGTGTCACGCCATGCCTTGTTCATTGAAAAGTTCCAGCCGGACACTCAGCACTTCTTGCCTTTCCTACGTGTCAAAGGGATTATCTACCCACATAAAGCTCGCCTCCCTCCTGGCTACTACCAAATAACCCACCGGGCAGTTTTGAAAAACGGAAAAATAATTGTTCTTCATCGTTCTCAACATAACGTACAACACACAGGTATGTACACATGACCGGTATGCTTAATTGTGTGAATAACAGGTTTTCGTTTTTGAATAACAGGTTTTCGTTTTTGAATAACAGGTTTTCATTTTTCAATTTTTCATTTTGCTCCAACCGCAAATCGGAGAGATAAGCTCCCTCCAGTATTGGCTGCAGTTGTTGGCACTTTCTTGCCTCTCTCTCTGAAAGGCTAGAAAAAGAAAGATGTTACTGTGCAGAGAAAATCATGTATATCAATCGAAGAAAATGTGATGAAAGCTCATACTTACTGCCAAGGCCAGGCCTCGAACTGACGGCTCAAAATTGCTGAGCAGGTGAGAGTTGTCTTCACTACCCACTGTGGGATAGTGCGATGTCAAAGTGTACAGCAGGGGGAAGGGAACTCTCTTCTGCTGGCAACTTGCACTTGATGTCACAGGCTTGCATCCTGGTTTTGACATGAGGTATAAGTTTAATCAGATTTTCCTCCATCGATTTGGCGTTGGTCATTTCATCTTAGTCCACTGCCAAAATGTCCATCTGTCTGCTTCAGGTACCACTCCTTTGACCTTGGACAGAGTCACCATTGCTCTGCAGAGGAAATTTGGTAGCTTAACTCTCCAGGTGTATTTTCCGCTACTGCCTAGCACACACAAGGATATCTATGATCGCTGGCAGGTGTCCTATTGCTCACTGCAGGGGCGCCACCACACAGAGACTTTCCCAATTTCTCAGCAAGCTACTCAAGTGACAATTAGCGGCTTGGCAGAGGGAGGTTATCAAGTGGACGTGAAAGCAGTCGGCATGTCTGGACAGGAGTCAACCACTTTCACCACGCTGCTGGGTGTTATTGTGGGCGGTGAGAAGAAAGCAAAATGTTTATGTCTTTCTTTCGTTTGAAGCCAATCTTAAAAGTAGACTCCAACAGTAAAGCTGAAAAGGGGCCGGCTATTCTAGAGTTCTAGTCACCTTTTTGTTGACAGGCCAATGCATCTCGGATAGTACGCTTGCAAACATTTCAATGCGGGCAATGCTGTACCTCCAGAGAGGGAAACCATCGCCTCATTATCAGTTCTAGGTACAGTCCTCAACAAAATGCGCATTGTTCGCTGAATCCAGCATATGTATATCTACAAGTTTCAATATAATATGCATGCAGCTGGCAAAATGTGGCTGTCGTGCATCTACAAAAGTATATGCATACCCATAACAATGTTCGCCATCTTTCTCTGTGCAAATCGGCAGTGCCCAATACCTGTTTCGGAGAGTGTCACCTTAAATTCTGTGGAAAACAGACTCATTGTAGCAGGTCTCTTGTTTCCTCTCACAGGAACACCCACCATTACTCCTTCTCCTGTGGTACCAACGACGCAATTCATTCCTCCGCCGCCGTGACAATCAAGGCCAGCACACCAGCCACATTCTTGTTTTTCCTGAAGCATTTCATGTAGTTCACTAAACAGCAGCTCCTGTAGAAGTGTCTTAAATGGTGAATGGAAAGACTCCAAGAACAAAAGAAGATTGGAGATCATCTTTGGTGGCCTATAGGTCACAGACACCTTCACTGGTTACTCCTGCAGCGGTTTCTTTGTGAGTTTAGGCTTTCCTCCAACCTTTTTTTCACTTGGATCCATCTTTGCCTTCTTTCTCTCTCTTCATTGATTTCTCCTTCACTTAATTACTTTTATGCTTTCACCATACTTTTTTCACTTGGACGGATAGCAGGCCATTCCTTTCATAAAAGATATGCCTGAGAGATCAATGATTGTGTTGCCGGGATTGGGGTGAGGACTGCACTAGAAAGGAACTAACTGACCAACGGCTGACAACAGCAATCAACAGCTACAAATTCTCTTGGGTGAACAAAACGATGGACAGTGAAAGGAAACAATTTAATGTTCATATCCCCCTTTCCCCTGGACTCCCTGGAGTGGGGAGTTTGACCGTGACTTGGCCCCTGAGGAAGCTGAAAATGCCAAACCGGTCTCAGTTGAGGGCAGTAAGTGAAGCGAAAGCGAGGTGGTTGAGACTCCTCTCGTCCTGACTTGGATTAGAGCCAGTTCCGGCAGATCAGATGGTAGAGCACCATTTGTGCATGCTGTTGGTTCCAGGTTCAAATCCTGGTCAAGGTGAGATAGCGTTTATTTTCATTTTGCCATTTAAGGTTTGGGGACAAAAAAATTGGCACAAGGTTAAAGTGAACAGAGAAGACTCTGAGGTTTATTGTTTCCGTAAGTGTTGTGGCGCCTTAAATTTACATTACCATGGGAAGGTTGCCAAGGTGCAAAATGGCTCTTGATGGAGAAATCATCTAGATGGAGGGTTTTAGACAAAAGCAGAAGAGAGATCTGGTTGGACAGTTATACGAAAAGCATGCGAAGAAAGGGAAAAATCACACTGTGGAGCATTTTTTGGTGATGGGACTTGCACAAAGGACAATTTACCGCATCATCAGGGAAGTGCAGAAAGGAGAAACGTTGGAGAGGAAGCCTGGAAGTGCACGACCTGCTGAGAAGATGCCAGAGAAGAAGACGAAGCAGCTGTGCAAGGCTGCATGGGACAAGAAGGGAGTCTCCCAGAGAAAACTGGCAGCCAGGTTTGGTGTAGACCACCGGTATGTCGGTAGGGCTTTGGCTGACATGCGTATGAAGTACTACGAGAGGCAGAGATGCCCAGATTGGAACCTTGAGAGGGATGCCATGCAAAGCCAGACGCGGGAGGATGGTCAGGAATTTTTGCTAGCCATCCTCAGATGTTGAGCTTGTCGTGGACGATGAATCCTATGTTCCTCTCCAGCATCATTAGAACACCAGCAATGCTGGATTTTATTCTTCCAACAAGGAAAATACGCCACCAGAATTGCGCTACAAGCACCAAAAAAATTTCAGGCGAAGTTACTGGTGTGGCTTGCCATCAGCCCAAGGGGACACAGTGAGCCTTTCTTCTGCCCTGCAAACTGCGGTATGAATGGTGATCTGCATCGACAAGGGCATTTTCCAACGACTGAAGCCATTCCTCGAAGAGCACCATGCCGACAACACATGGATCTTTTGGCCCGACTTGGCCCGACTTTGCAAACTGCCATTACGCAAAAGCCACCCAGCAGCCGTTCGCTGTGTGAAGAAAAAAAGAGAAAGAGGAAGAAAAAGCACCAAACACACATATTCCATGCAAAGGTACATAATATGTACCTTTATATTATAACAGCCATTATATAGCTGTGATGGGAAGAAGAAGAAAGGATGATGCATTTACTCGTGCGCAGTTGCATATAACATGGGGATGTGCGTAAGCGCACATACTCGCAGCTGATTCGGATGCTCCACAGTCGTGTCCTGTTCAGCTGCACGTGCGTTTGATTCACCCAGCCACCCTTGTTATGCTTGGGACTTGCCAGCCCGACACACACCCACACTCAAACGACACTCGTCGGGGATGTTTGCTGTGGGAGAGAAGTAGAAGAATGGAACATAGAGGGAGAGAGACGAGAGACGAACAAGTTACCTACATTTGCCAGACCTCCCTCTAGCCTCCCCGAGAGCAGTACGCTACTATGAGTGGGCTAAGCCTACGGACATGTTCATATTAGCGTCAAATTAATTAAACGCTGCGCTACGCGTGCATGATCACTACAACCCTTAATGATCTTTGTCACAGATCTGCTCTTGTTTTTTCACCTTTCTTGATATTACTCTATCCGATGTACGCCCTCAAGTTATTTCAGGTTTTCTCGTCCACATCATTCTCCGCCAAAGCAGGAGGTTTCTCCCCTCAGTCCTTCGTGTTGAAGGCTGAATTAATTCTTGCACCTTTGTCATCACAGTTTTTCTTCTACTTGTTGGCTGATCCAGGTATTCTCTTCACATAATTCTCTCTCTTCCAGCATTTGTTCGTCCATTTGGACGTCCTTGGTATTTAAAATTTACGCGCATGTGTGCCTGGCACAGGGCCCAAGACTCCATTTTATGTCCGGTGTGCTAAGGTGAGAAGGCGGATTTTTCTTCAACTTTCACTAAAGCTTCATCTCTTTCTTTCTTCAATCGTTTCTTCCTCATTCAAGTTGCAACGCTCAGACTTGATCAAAAATATCCATTTGAAGAACAATGAAGACTTTACCAAGGTGTTTCCCAGCGCTCGTCAAAAAACTCACTAACCAATGGTGAGCTCAGCACAGCAATTGATACCAAGACTACAGCACTGAAGACCAAACAGCTGAATATAGGCTGAAAAAGGGCATTAGCATTCAAATAATGACAAAACTTAATTACCTAAAGGAGGTGTTAATCTGCGAATGTAAAGCGCCTCAAGATCATTCAGGTGCTGTCGACTGCGGGCCTGTATGTCCAAGGATCCCGAAAGCGGCTTTCTTCATCAGCTCAGCACTGAAACAGTCTGGAGAAAACTTCAGGTGTGTTGTGATCACTGAGTCAGTTCGTTTAACTGAAACACCAAAGCAGTTTCTGCGATGCAGCAAATCGCTGGGTGTGTTGCTTGCTGCGTTCAGCAAGGCACTGGGAAGTCTGGCCAACATATGTGAGCTCACATCGCAAAGTGGTAAATCCCATTCCTTCTCTAGGTTGTCGGCAAGAGATCCTTCGCACGTCCGCTGAAAGCCGCTCGTGTTGTCAATAGCACCATGCCTTTGACATCCAAATTACAGCTGTTCACTCTGGCAACGATCTGTTTCCTGTAGTGGCGACTAATGCTACCAAGCCAGGGCAAACACAGAAATAGTCGCTCTGGGCTAGGCTCACTGGCAAGATCAAGCAGTTTTGGTTCAGGATGGATAGTTTTGAATTCCCCATTTCCTTCACCCTACTATACAAACTTGTGGGAATCACACAAACTTTCACTATCAAATGAAACGGACACAAAACCTATTTCACCAGGCTTACCACCCGTAAAGGATCCTTCTGAGTGCAGCGCTCGGGTGCTTTCGCTCAAACAAACAGTGCCTTGAGGACGTCTAGCCAGAGAGATGCAAGTCACACTTCCTTCAAGTCCGTGGGAAGAGCAACCCTGACAGTGTGTCATCCCTGCCCTTTTGGACCAATTTAATCAACCCTTTCCACTTTGTAGGGTTAATGACTTGAGGTAAACCCGTGTAGCAATTGTCTTCCAGATTAGTCTGCATAGGGGTGGGGATTGGTCACTATAATTTTTTTCTGTCACTCTCTTCATTCTACAACCATTTCCCCAGTGGATAGATCCAGAACCAACATGTTTCGTTCAGTGCCTGGCTGTCTGTTGTGCAGAGCTGAACCCAGTCCCCCCCCCCAAAAAAAAAAAAAGGAAAAGGAAAAAGAACAGGAATCAATCCGTTATTGGTTCATGATAATGTTTCGAACTCGTCGTTCCTTCATCTCATTGAAAGCTATTTTCTTGCGTTCCCCAAGAATGTTCTTTTTTACCGAAGCAATTTTCTTCTTTTGTCTGTCTGTCTGTTTGTCTGCCTGTCTCCCTGTCTGCCTACCTGTCTGCCTGCATGTCTGTCTGCATGTCTGTCTGTCTGTCTGTCTGTCTGTCGGTCTGTCTGTCTGTATGTATGTCTGTATGTCTGTATGTCTGTATGTATGTATGCATGTATGTATGTTTGTGTCTCTGTCTTTCTGTCCGTCAAACAGAAAGAAGTACCT
>JAOWAR010152996.1:0-11116 GCA_028571005.1 Clathrina lutea
TAAATTCAGTTTTTTGATGGCACCTAAAACGCTGGTTTGAGGGACGAGGAAAGGGATTTTCTTTGCTTTTTCACGTTTAGGCACACTTTCTCAACAAAGGAAAGAAGTCGGGAAAGTTTCATGGTGCTGCGATGCCTCGAAGTGGGCTGTCCAGAATTGACCAAATGTATGTGACCCAGACATGCCTTAACCGACCTGAGCCTGCTTCGGTTGCCCAAGTGGTGGCGGTCGATCATATTGGGCTCTGGTTTGGGGTAAAGACTTTCTTGCTTGTATCGCCAGATGGACTCGCAGACGCCCCTGCTTTTTGGCGGACTTGGGTCGCCGAAGCTTGTGTACAATTTGGAAAAGTTGAACATGGGAGAACAATACTTTCCTTGTTTCCCTCCTTGCCCTGATTTTCAACTTGTAGGGTGACGGTTGTTTGAATTGTAGAAGTGGGTAAGACCACATTTTCTATCATCTCTGCCACCACCTGCTATGTAAAAGCTAAGAAGGTCTTCCTGTAGTCGAGACAAGAAAATACATCAACTGACCGTCCATGATGTTACACATACATCGCCCGTCCTGGCGGTAAGCATTCCTCCGTTACTCGAGGTAGACACCGTGAGAAAAATAAAGCATTGATGAATCCACAGATTTGTACCCTGTATATTTTCCTTATTTCCGCTGCATCCCGGTGCTCGTAATGCTTGCCGGGTAATAAATCCCTATCAGGTGGGACGTTTCGTCAGAGAAATGAGCTGGAAACCACCGCGACGCACTATATTTCTAGTGTTCGCAGTGAAATGAGAGCATGGTATATATGGACACTTTCATCTTCTGGGCAATTGAGAGGTAATCGGCAAACAGTTGAGTATTTTTCTATGCTTTGTAAGTCAAAGGCCTCTGGACAGACAAGAGAAAGACAACATGGAATCCTTCTCACTGGTCTCGCGATAACACTCTATAAATATGACTTCATGACCTTTAGCACAGGGGTACGCATGGTCTGACGAAAATTTCTCTGAGTAGAAAATGCGGATGTAACTGAGTGCGGTAGATTGTCGGTGACAAGATGCCTTGTGCTCGCTTTTTCCTTCTTCAACAGTCATTTTGTACAAATTCATGTTCTGAAGAAAAGGTTTTTGTACTTGCAACTTGCCCTTGAGTTTCGTCTTTCTAGATGCCTAGTGGAAGGTCGCATTTCGTTTGAAGAAACTTCACGCCTGGGTTGTGACTAGAGCTGCCTCAAGAAAGGCGACCTGGAGGAATTATTTTCCCTAGAGGAGCTCTTTACCCGTTATGAATTTCTTCATCAGTACTACTTGTAGGAGGGGGGGAGGAGAAGAAGGATGGTGGAGGGTGAGAATGACAACGACGACGCTGACCATTCTGAGTCGCATCTCTTGTTTTCCTCAGGCAGCGATGGCGATGGTCAAAGGCCGGAATTCGGTTGCTGGCATTGCTGTCTCCGATCGCGGCGTACATATACAGCCCAGAGAGCTCCAATCATCCAACTCTCGATTGTTTGGTTGCCTCACGGAACCCGCGGAACCAGAGAACCTTCATGAAATGTACATTCCAGCTCACCAAGCATCTCACGGCAAAGCATCGCTAAGAAATAAAAAAGTGAACTGTGTGAAGTCTATGCCAAAGGTCCCCACTTCTTCTCTGCTGAGATGTTGCAGATCGTGGTGACTAACATCAACAAGAGGGCTCAAAAAATATATAAATTACTTCAGACAGGTGTGAGAGCAGAGTCGATGATAAAAATATTGCTCTTCCCAACTGCACACAAATGTGGAAAGCATGACTTGCTGGCCCGCTACGTTGATAGAGAGAAGTCTCGTAACAGTGTCTCCACGTCATGGGGCATCCACTCTTTGGCGTAACAACGTAAGATGACACATTTTCAATGCTGGTTTCAACCTCAATACTGTTCCGACCGTACAATGGCCACGGTTATTGACAAAGGATTGTGAAACAGCAGTAGCATACAGACAAAAACTAAGAAAATCCCGACTGAAAACTCGAGGACTTCTCCTTTGACGCAAGCTCATTCCCGGCCTTGACATTCGCAGGGGATTCAACCCTTCCTTCCGTGTCGACTCCCTCCACACCGACCTCTTCGTCCATCATGTCCCCTCGCGCTTCAACAAGCAGCTACCATGAGGAGAAAGTCAGTTTTGCGGCTGCCGTCGTTTCTAGACTCCTAGCTCTTCTCTTCAGGCTCTTTTCAAATGTCTCCGAAATCTTCATCGCTCACGTCTCTCTGTGGGCTTTCTTTGTGTAAATATTTTCTCTGACATTGAGTCACTGGCTGGCCTGCACCCACTTTGCTTTGTGTCCCTGAAAGCTTTTTCTATGACAGGGTCGCCCCTGTCTTCTACCTTGTTGAAGTAAATACAACTCTTCCGAGGCGCTTGCCTAATCAAAAGCACCGTATCACTGCCAGTCTCAACATAAATATTAAAGAAGGTGAAACTTACAGGAATGTGATGGTCTTTGTCTTCGTCGCACATGCTGGAACTGAATTAAGACCCCTACCGAAGCAATCCCCTGTTTGTCCATATAGAGTGCAGCGGCATTGTGCAGTGACAGTAGCATGCGCAAGGCTTGCCATAAACCAGATAATTGTTATGCATGCCATCACCAAAAGAAGTAGAAATTGAAGTCTGGAAGCAACATAAGTAGTCAAATCATGGCGAAATGTTTAAAATTGACAGTAGATTAATCAGCTTTGATTAGAAAAACTTTGTGTATAGCCCTTTGGCCCAATTTTTGACCACTCTTTGCATGTTCCAAGTGACTGTGCACTTGCTGGTGTGTTGAGGTTCGTTTGAGCCCATACATTTTGAGTCACGTTTGAGAAGTGCAGCTCTTGGTTTGGTCATGCAGCTCTGCACTAATGAGGAGTAAAACGGAAACAACTAAGGCTATCTGCTGTTAGGAATAGCTCTCGGTGCAAAGGCCAATACTAGAAAAGGCAACTTCACATTGAAGACGTTTTAAAGCAAGATGGAGAGGCGTTCCGAACCTGTTGAGAGCAAAAGCGACACAGACAACTGATAACAGAGATGACTGTGAACAGAGACGACTGAGAACTGACACGACTGAGAACTTAGAGAACTGACACGACTGAGAACTTAGACGAACTTGTCACTTCGAAGAAGCACTGAAAAACTGAAGCGACAGAGCCGACTGACACAACCGAGGCAAACTGAACACTGAGAGTGAGACAGAGACGACTAAGCATGAGCATATGCATTGAGCATTGAGGTGAGCACGTGGGATTTTCGGCCCAAATAAGACAACAGGTGAGCAGATAAAAATAGATTTTTAGATCAGGTGTAGGAAGTTTTGAATTCTGCATTTCCCGAGCCGTAGAAACAACTGTTGAGAAAATGTTTGTCTGTCCTGAATTGTTGCACCGAGGCTCCAAAGGGAAAACCTTTACTATTGTTGACCGAGTTCCCTGGCGGTTGAACCCCTCGAGGCAAGATCAGCCAGATTCACTCACACCAGGACAATGTCTCCGTTGGTGGCACTTAGTCTTGATTTGAACTTCGCCAACACAATTGGCTACGATTGTTGCGTAAAAGGAAGTCTCGTTCTGAAAGGACTGTAAAGCAGTCTCCGAGTCTCTCGACAAAGCAGTAAACTGCTGCATGGTGAACTGCTGTTTGAGGAAACTGCACAGTCTCGTAGACAGAACTGCTGCTAGCAGCTCCATGTTTGGGAATAGTAGCTCTGTTCATGGGAGTGGTCCTTGACTTGGCCATCACGATGTTACAACGGACGCTTGGAATCTTGATTTGGAATTGGGTTTAGGCACATGTCCCATAGCCGATTTCAGACCCGTCGGAGAACAGGTGAAGGGTCACTTCCTCCATATCTTCAACGTTGTGAGGGGAGAAACATCCCCGATAAGAGAACGAGAGTTGCCAAGATCGTTAAACCAGTCTTCACATACCACTAATATCTCCTTTGGCATTCGATCATATCATCCGACCTTCAACTGCCAAAGTCATTGCATCAGCTGATTCCCCTTTATTGTACTAGGACAGGAAAAGCCAATAAGATCATACATTGAATTGAACACAGGCAGAAGTCTTCTCTTGGAAAATAGTATTTCGACTTTGATGTGGTTCATGACAAAGATGAATGTGTAGTTCCGTACATTCCAATGTACTCCTAGTGTCCGCTGAGTTGATAAGTCCTTATGGTCCAAGTTTAAGTTTAGCTCAGGGCTGGCTTTTTCGCTCACTGGATGAGACCTGTTCACTTCCTGATCGTTGCTTAACCACTTTGTTGGTCGAATTCCACCAAGTTTGAGTAGCCGCATAAGTTCTGCCAAAAGTCCGATTGTTTCGTCTGTTTGATCAGCGGCCTTCAACAGGTCATGTGTGTAGTAGTTCCTAAGCACATTCGAAATTGCAGACTTGCTGAAACTGCCTGTGTTGTAAAAAGCTGTTTTTGAAGAGTAAAGATCGCGCAGCTCTGCGAGTCCTTTGCCCCGAAAATGAGTATCAACCTTGTGCATTCATTGAAGTCTTCTTCCAAACGACCTTCTTTTCACTAGAGAAACTGGAGTGCATCAGTGTGGAAGGATGGTACGCCAACTTGTTGGAACATCTTCACTACATGCGAGAACATTGCAATTTGGTGCGATGTGAGTCTTTGTTGAACACCCAACAGGTTGTGGGCCAAGTCCGAACCTCTCACTTGCTGGCTCTTCAGAGAGCTGCCTTTGCTTTCCGCGGCTGCATCGAAGGCGACTCTAACTTTCTGCCTCTTCAGCACGGCGTGATGTGTTACGTAGTACGTAAGACTGGATTGGCTTGCTGCTTCTTTGGCCGTCAAGACACGTGCATAGCCCTTGTTGAAAGGTCTTCAATGTTCTCCCTCAGACTCTTGTCTTGTTCCAGTTTCGATGGAAGATATGAGAGTCACAGTTCTGCAATACGCTTGTTGTAGGGTAGAGATGGTATAGAATCCTTCCACAGCATTTGAATTTCGTAATTGCCGTCTACTGAACGGGTGTGGGCTTCTATGGTTTGGAGTGCTCGTTTGTCCTCCATTGACATACCACAAGGCTCGTGCTCTCCCTCGGGAATCCTATCAATATTCAGAAACTGCTCAATTTGTCTAGAAAAAATTGTGTTGGAATACTGGCAAAAGCTCACATTGATGTCTGTTGATTTTGGCCTTCGTAGGGTTGTCATAGAGCCCATTACAGACCAGCCAAAGACAGTCTTGATGGTGTCCGGCTCATCGCGTTCTCCGGTGCGGTAATTGACTTGGATGTGTGCTTCTGGAACTTCTGCTCCAAGCATGATATCAACTTCTAGTTATCCATCTGCAGGGTTGCCCAGAACAACGTCGTTCATGTGGCTGTAGCTGCTGATGTCGACAATGCGAGGGTCTGTGTTGGGGACAGTTAAACTGGAGACAATCTGAGCAAATGGTGTCCCCGTTGTTTAACGTTCGGCCTTTGATGAGAGTTTGAAACCAACAGTTTCCATCTTCTTTTCGTCTCATCCGTTGATGGTTAAAATTGTTAGACTCTCCAGCCGCTAGATCGGTATGTCTAGTTGCTTCGCCAAAGACTCTGAAATGGATGTTCCATCCGAACCAGAATCGAAAAGAGTGTGTGCTGTGATACTGCCGTTTTAACTCCTCCTGACAGTTACAGGCACAACTTTCACCGACACTCTCTGGTTGTTAGGCACATCGTCCGTGGAAAGTGAGCTCACGCCCAATGTCTTCTCTTTTGTATGGGTTGTGTCCTTCTACTCTGCCTCTCGTTGGTTCAGCTGAGGTATGGCCAGGCAATTCGACTCTGTCTTCAGTTGGTTCCGCCGAAGTTCAGCCGGGCTCTTCTTGCGAAAGAAAATATTCGCGTCTTCTCTGTGGAAAAGAGTGTTATATTTCCCTCCACATTGTTTACAGCGGCCTTTACATGTGCACTTTGGTGCAAAAAGACCTTTCCTGCGGCAATTGAGACAGGCGCTTTTGGACATTACGGGGTGCTTTCATGCGATGCGACCTTTCTTTGGACTTTGCGCAGTCCTTCACCACGAGAGGCTCACCGCCATCGATGCATTCTACGTCTCTGCTCCTCTTCCAAATAGGTGCATCTGTGTGCAAATTTGGTTTTGAATATACTCTGGTGGGTCATCATTGTAGTCACTTTCGGACAATTTTTTCTTTTGGGGTGCTTTAGGGCGGTCTTATTTGATGTCTCCCAAATAGGATCGTTCAGTATAATTGTTCTTTTCAGTTTGAAAGACACGAAGGCTTTAATGCGAGAATCTCCACACTTTTTGCAAAGTTTCTGTGCCTTGTCCCTCTATTTTGCTTGCTCAGAAGTTGGAAGGAGTAACACCATTTGAAGGGCGTTTCATGTATTCATTTCATCCAGACCTTGAAGTGTGAGCAGATTCTGGAACAGTTCTTTTGCCTTGTAGGCAAAACAGGGGAAACCTTCCTTGTCAACGAGGGAAAGCCTGGGTCCTTCTGTGAGCCTCTTGACCCAGGCATCGATAATCATGTATGGACGCCCATATTGATACGGAAGGGTGTCTGTACATTGGATAGGCCTCCAGGAATTCCCTCCAATGCTTAAAGTGATGTTTTGCCCTGCCTAAAAAAATGCAATAGCAGCGACATGTTCTATGATTGTGGCAGGTCTGTAGAAAGGACGTTTTCTTCCTGGCAGTATATGAACAAGAGCCGTTGGTTCAGTTTGCCATCAAACTTTGGCATTTGAGAGGTGGGAAAACTGAGCTTCAGGTGATTGCTTGCAGAGTTCCAGATAGTGTGCTCACTATATTCTGCCGTGTTTGAAAACCAGCCCTCTCACCTGCGTGAACCGCGCGCTGGGCTTCACGCGAAGTTGACCAACGAGCTGACTTCTCCGCGCAATCCAGACGTTGGGCATCGAAATGTCTCCACCTATGAGCCCTCTCCTCTGCGTGTTCCGCACGGAAGGGCGTCAGGCATGGTTGACCAACGATTAAAGCGGGTGTGAAAGTATTTCCAATTGGGAGCCCTCTCATCTGTGTGATTTGCACTCAGTGTGTCAAGCACAGCTGACCAATGAGCTGACTCTGCAGCGCGATCCAAGCGCGGGGCATCGAAGTGTCTCCGCCAAGAAACCGCTAGTGTGTGCGTGAAGCTGACCAACAACCCGAACGGGCGTCCAAGTCTCTCCACCTAAAAGCCATCTCGTCTGCGTGATCGGCACGCAGGGTGTCAGGCACAGCTGGTCAATGTGGTGACTTCTTCGCGTCATCCAAGCGCGGGGTGTCGAAGGATCTTCGCCTAGGAGGTGTTTCATCTGCCTGTTTCGGACGCAGGGTGTCAGGCACAGCTGATCAAGGAGCTGACTTCCACATGCGATGTAAGTACGGGGTGTCGACGTGTCTCCGCCCAGGAGCTGTCTTCTCTGCGTGATCCGCACGCAGGGTGTGAGGCACAGCTGACCAACGATCCGAGCGCGGGGCGTCAAAACCTCTCTACCTAGCAGCGTAATCGTCTGCATGGAGGGCGTCAAGCGCAGCTGACCAACGAGCTGACTCCGCCGCGCAATTGAAGCGCCGGGGACCGAATCCTCTCCACCTAGGAGCCGTCTCATCTGCATGATCCGTGCTCAGGGTTTCAGGAGCAGCTGACCAATCACCGCACTTCTCCCTGTGATCCCGCGGGGCATCAAAATGTCTCATCCCAGGAGCCGTCTCGTCTGCGTAATCCGCACGCAGGATGTCAGGCATAGCTGACCAACGACTCTAGCGGGAATCCAAGTCTCTCCGTTTGGCAGCCCTCTCGTCTGCGTAATGGGCACCCAGTGTGCCAGTCACAGCTGACCAATAAGCTGACTCCACCGTACGATCCAAGTGTGGGGCGTCAAAGTGTCTCCGCCGAGAAACTGTCTCGTCCGGGTGACCGGCACACAGTAGATCAGGCATTGCTTGCCTACGAGCCGACTCCGCGCAGCTTCCCAACGAACTGTATCCGCCGCCCAATCCAAGTGCAGGGTAGCCAAATGTCTTCACCTAGCAGCCCTCTCATCTGTGTGGTCCGCAAGCAGGATGTCAGGCACAGCTGACCAACAAGCCGAGCGTCCAAGTGTCTCCACCTACAAGCCGTCTCGTCTGCGTGGTCCGCACGCAGGGCTTCAGACACAGCTGGTCAACAAGATGACTCTGAGCAATCCCCACGCAGGGTGTCAGACACAGCTGACTAAGGAGATGACTTCTCCAGGCAATCCAAGCGCGGGGCGTCGATGTGTTTCCACCTGGGAGCCGTCTAGTCTGTGCGATCCGCACGCAGGGTAGCAGGCAGAGCTGACTAACGAGCTGACTCCGCCGCTCGATCCGAGCGTGGGACATCGAAGTCCGTCCGACTAGGAGCCCTCGCGTCTCCGTTATCCCCACGGAGGGTGTCAAGCAGAGTTGACAAGCGAGCCGACTCCGCCGCGCGTCGAAGCGCGGGATATCGAAATTTCTCCACCAATGAGCCCTCTCATCTGCGTGACTCTCGCGCAAGGTGCCAGGAACAGCTGACCAACCAGCTGACTCGTCCGCGCGATCAAAGCGAAGTCTCTCCACCTAGGAGCCCTCTCCAGTGCGTGGTCCGTGATCGAAACGTCCCAGGATAAGATTGGTCTAATATGCGTGATCCGCATTGGCAGGACGCCAAAGCTATTGGGCATACTAGATGTTTTAACGGATTCGTCTGCACGACTCGCATTCGAGATCTCGAAATCATTTTCAGGTAGTGTTCCGTGAGCCGTTTCACCTGCGTGATTCGCGTGCAGTACGCAAATCCCAGGTGCCGAACGAGCTGTACGGTGGTGGGCGCAATTGCTGTCGCTCCCGCTTGACGATGACGAGCGTCTGCGTAAATTGTCAGTGTTTCGATTGACGTCGGGCTCTGGCTTCACCATTATGAACGTTTCCTTGCGCAAACGGACAGGTTCGCGTTTGGCCTCAATCATATCCGCATCCTGTCGTTGTTGCGCCTCTCGAATTCGCTTTGCCTGCTCGCTTCGTCCGTGTTGGCAATCACCGCTCTGACAGCATGGACGTTGTGGGAGAAAACATTATTTGGTAAGCGTGTATATGTTCACATCGGTTTGGGCAGAGTATTGCCTACAGTCCACTGAGGTGGCATCCCATTGCCAGTCCTCGTATTTGTTTAAATGAGCCTCGGTCCTCAAGTACAATGTAGATACGTGAACTGCTTTTCGTCGTGAGGATCTCCTCGATATGCAGGTGCAGATGGCTTTACATGGATTAGTGCTGAAGCACCTTCATGGTTTGCTCCTCTCTCGGAAAAAGAGGGGCATAATGCTCACGTAATGAGGAGAAAAGGGAAAGCATTTCTGGCGGTATGTTTATGTCCTTTGTGCTCCAGCTGTAAAACATGTGTCTGAAGACTCGAAATCCATGGAATAACTGTTGGATTTTTTCGACGCATGAGTCCATTCTGTTCCGATAGATCTCCCAAAAACATAAGATCGCGATGGTTCGATAGCAGGCGGATTTGGGTAACCTGGTTTGAAGAGTAGGCATATAAAAACCTTTAGATGTGGCCTTGTTGAGTTTCTCTGAAGAGATAACCCTCGGTCTTGCCTCGACCCCGGCTGCTTTCATGTACCATACACTGTTTTCACTTGCTTAGCATGGTTGAAAATGCAAGGCAAAGGGCCTTTTTGGCTATAGAGAAGATAAGCTGCGTTGTGACGACGTGGATGTAAACATGTTTCCATGATATGTCCTTGATGTCTAGGGCAATGCGTTCGAGTTATGAAGGAGGAAGAAGTCTGGAAGAAGAAGGTAGACTTTCGGCATACCAGTTCTCTTCCTGGCAGGGAAAGTTTTGAAAGCCCTGGGCTGAATCTTTCATCCCTCTAGTGTCGTCTCCTTGCTGATCTCCCAGTCATCATAGATGTCGACGATCAACAGCTGCGATCAAAGTCACCTCTTGCCACGTTGCATGTGGACGCAGGTGAGCTTCGCCATGTGCACGCAGCACAAGGTCTGTCCAGTCCTCGGCGGCTGGAACAAGGTGCCGGGAGAAAAGGGTCGACATACACCTGTTGAGTTGCTCTCCTGAAGAGCGGAATAGGCTTCTTTGCCATTTCTATACCGAAGTAAAGCGACAGGACGGCCATCCTTATCAAGGAAACAGCCTGCTGAGCTGTCGAAAAGCCATTCTGCGTTATCTCGGCTCTCTGAAGCGTTCTATCGATATAATCAAAGATCCTGCTTTCAACCGATGAAATGCTGCACTGGACGGGGCCTTAAAAAGGTCGAAGAAGGAAGACGATCTGAGGCCAACGCAGCACAAAGAGGCTATCACATCACAGGATATGAGCAAGATCCTGGCGTACTTCGACGAGCTGCGAGCCTCAGCAGATCCGGGACTGAGAATAATTGAAAAGTGTTGGTTTCTGATCACCTCTCATTCTTCTTTGAGAGCCCGAGAAATCCAGTGCGAAATGAGAAAGGGGGACTTGGAATTGCGTGTGAGTCAAACTGGAGAGGAATTCTTCGCATTGGCCACTCATTTTTCCTGGAAAATCCACCAAGGCGGCCTGCGAGATGCGGAAGGCAAGGTGTCTGTCGGACGCATTCAAAACCACGACCAAGTGGCGTCAGTGAAGGCTCTCCTAAACAAGCTGAATCCAGATAGTGACAGGCTTTTCCAACGACCCAAGCTACAGGTCAGCCAGGACGAGGCAGTGTGGTTCGTGAACGCGCCCATCCGAAAGAAAATGCTTTTTCGTCCATGATGCAACGGATAAGTGAAAAGGCGAGAGTGGGTAAAACGTACACTAACACCTCTGTCCGGGCTTCAGCAATCATTCGCTTGTCGGCTCCAGGAGTGAAGGATAGGTACATCATGGTCGTTTCTTGTCACCGCAATGCCCAAAGCCTTGCCAGCTTCGACCGACCGACATCGACCCAACAGACGGCAATGGCTGTGGTACTAGACAGCCATATTCCCACAGTCGGTCACAGCGGTTTGCTTCCCAAAGTGTCTCCCGAAGATGACACAGCTCAGCAGCAATCCTCCGCTGTGGAGGAGCTGGAGAAATTTGTTACCAATGCGACGGCGGAGGACA
>JAOWAR010153007.1:0-11115 GCA_028571005.1 Clathrina lutea
TGCCGAGCTAATGTAGACTTGCCTACGCCTGGAACACCTGAAATGGCAACGCACTTTGTACAAAGAATGAGATTATTCACTTGAGCCCTGTCTTCTTGTGACGGTGTGCACTTCAGACCTTTCTGATCTTGGCGTAAAGCATTCACAGATGCCAAAATCTCCTCACATCTCCCCACAAATTGTTGGGCACAATCTCCACTGCATCTTCCTTTGAACGAACCAGTGGCTGGTTGAGAGCGAGAGATAGAATGAGTGAGTTTTTGCGTGTGTGTGTGTGTGTGTGTGTGTGTGTGTGTGTGTGTGTGTGAGTGAGTGAGTGAGAAACTCCAATATAATAACAACAACAACGAGGATGTGAATTTGATTCATGTACTCTCCAAGTCACTTATGAATTGTGATTAGGATGCAGAAAGGGAGAGAACACGAAAACAATCAAAGTAACGAGCGAGTTGAATTGACAACTGATAGAAGTATACCTTTCCTTTCTGCGTAGCGACGAGAAGGGCCCACACTACGCCATTTTGTGTGACCACCTGCAAACGCAAACGCAATATAGAGGCAGCAGGCTGCACTTGGGAAATTGCTGGTAAAAGAGGCTATATACCTTCAGTTTAGGCCTCCCACCTCTTTGGTCAGGATAAAGGATTTTTCACTATTTTGTTTCTAATTCCATGGTCAAAAATACAAGTTGAAAACTGCAAGGTAAAATTTAAATGGGAAGACTTTGAAAAGTGCCCACGAAAAGCTGGGCCTTTGGCAGAACAGGCAGCATTAAATACCGCTTAAAACCAACTCTGAGGTCATTGCTCACTGTGGACCTACCCCCTTAATGAAGAGCTCCCTTCAAGCATTCACTACTTTCTTTCAAGGAAGATAATTCATGGGCAAGAGTTTGGCCGAGAAGAGTATGTTGTGTAGAGTTGAAATGAAATGCTTGAATATTTGCGAATAATTGAATAGCACTGAACCGAACGAACACTTTTGGCGGTTCGAATAGTTGGCATGACTCATATCGAAATGTGCCCTATATGCTTAGAAGGCGCAGCCTCCGAGCAAATCGATTGATACCAGGTCATGTCAGCGAGTTTGATCGAAATCTATTGCGTACAATCCCTGCGATCACAACCGTCGTTTTCGTCAATACATCGGGGAGTGAAGGTGAAGTGAAGTTGAAGGCGATTTTTGGGCAAGCGAAGGCAGCTGGGGATGAAGGAATGTTAAAGTGACCAGCGTAGATTTACAAAGGGTGAATCGCTAGATCGACAGACGCTGTGCGTGATCGAAGGCCGTTGCAAGTGGTGGAAGGCTGCAGGTAAAAGGCAGTGGGTGTTTGAAGCCAGGAGCGGGTGTGCCGCTGCAGATTGCAATGACTGGAGCAGAGCTCGAATGAAGGCACAGAATCTATAAGCCTGAGTGTTCAAGAACGAACAAGAACGGCTTGATCGATGACTTTCATTCTGAAAGATATTGGTTGATATCCCATCTATCGCAAGCTTGATTTGTAGATATTGAGAGATATCATGCGCTGTCTAACTTCATCAAACACAGACAAACAATTGCCATATGGACTGCCCTGGCAATTTATTGCCGAAGGTGCAGGCTCGAGATAGGCTCGAGCCGGAGGACCGGAAAAGACCCAAAACGTTCGTCAGTCAGGAACATCAGAAAAGTAAGAGTTTTTGTTGGCCCTTTCTCATGGCTTAAGGCGTGCAGTGAGGATACTTTTTCTTTCATCTGTCTCATGACCAGCGATGGGATGATTACTGGGATGTCATGATTAAAAAAGGTGTTGCACATCAACTGTAATAACTAGTTGAAAGTACTCGGGTATTAATTCATTTAAATTTCAAGTATTTGATATGACCTATGAAAAATACGCTTCAATCCTAATTTGCTGTCATGCTCGACGTATTTCAGGGATTCTAGTTTGCAGAAAAATCTTGCCGAACACCAAAGGCATCAGGCCTGTGAAGCATTTCACCGCAATACGAAAGGATCAGACTTCAAAATATTTACTTCTCCTTTTGAATCACAAAGTGCCACCGAACATCAATCAGAAAAAAGAGGGTGGGGTTGTGAAAACAGGGGGACTGCGGTGGATACATGCGCACAACACTTGTCACCTTCACAATGATCAAATTTTGTTGGCAGTTGGCTACTTGTCATCCTGCAGGCATTTCAGAATTGTGTACTTTAGTGTGTCACCTATCTGACTGAACTGGCAGGGGCCAACGTGTCGGACAAGTTCGTTGCAGGTTAAATTGATGTAAACATCAAATAGCTGTGCAGACACGTTATTCGATTGTACGATTCTAACTGTAAGAATTGTGAAAAACTCTACAACCCAGCTGAACAACAATGTAGGACAACTGGTGTAGTCTCATGACAGGTGGCATGCTGCTGTACATGATAATGAAACTGACATGTAGAGCCTTGCAGCTTTTCTCTTACCACCATGGCATCCTGAAAGAGAAGGTTCTTCTTCAAGCAGTTTTCAAAATCACTTGGATGCATATGACGTGGTTGGGGCTCCCCCAATGGCCTGAGCTCAATGCTATCCTCCTTCCTTCCGACATATCGGTAGGTGCTGCCGCCATCATGTCGACCTAATCAGAAATGAAAAAAAAAATGGAAATCTGACATATTCTTTTTTTGCAGTAGACAGTGCTTGGTCATCCACAAACAATGGAAACAACAGCTTTTCAGGCTAGTGAGTTGGGAAATTCCTCATAATGTTGATTACTCAGCCAGAGTCTCTTAAGAGTTATAACCACTATAAATCTAATTGCTGACCGTTTAATTGTATTCTGGTGAGGCTACAGGTTGCAAATTCAAATTTTCAGCACTTTTCTGATGGCAGACATATTTCAAACAGTCAAAGTCTGTTGTAACAGACTCACAGAGGAGAAGAGTATCGCGTCTAGTCTCATGCCCCGAGCATAATCACACTTGCTTCAAGAGAGAGAGAGAGAGAGAGAGAGAGAGAGAGAGAAAGGGAGAGAGAGAGAGAGAGAGAGAGAGAGAGAAAGAGAGTAGGAGACAACGTGGAAGAACTTCCAGCAAGAGAAGAATAGCCATCGCGCGAGCTAGTGCACATAATTAGGATAGCCTACAACTGCCATGGTTACCATACGGTAATGTTAACCAGTACATGCATCCCAAAGAGATCCTGAACTTATTTTCGAGGTACTTTAATTTGTAACTGAGGTTTTCCGAGTCATACACATGCCTATCTTTGCCACAAAATAGTTTTGCATTCAATGGAACATTGTATGCGAGTTTGTCACATGTAAGTTGGACAGTACCCAATAATTAAAACCTAAAGTTTTTGGTTATAGGCTATTTGGTATCATGGATTGTTCTGGTAGAAATAAAACGCATCGACAGATGGTTCATGCTGAAGAAGGATATTCGGGACAATAAAACTAAAATATTGGCAGTGTGTTTTCGAGGATTTTTGTCAACCATGTTCATCTCTGACCCTGTCATCGGATTTAAACCAAATTGTCTTAAAGTCCAACCAGTTCAGTCAAAATTGGCTTCAACTTCAAAGCTTATGATTTTTTCTGTTGGATATTATATTTGCATTTCACCATACAGCCCTTTGAAAGCAAAACTTTAACATCGGCAAGGAAGAAGCAAGCGCCTTACCGTGGAAGAGATCGTCAGTAGCAAAGGAACCAGGGTTGAGCATTTTGCGCTCCAAACTTTTGACCTTTTCTTCACTGCCAATAAACTTGTCAAGGAGTCCTGGCCAATGCTTGTATACCATCTTAGAGAAGGAAACAAACAATTTAGTACTAAATCTGCCGTAAATTAGCTTGCATAGTATTCTTCAGAAGTGACAGCAATTCAGCTGCAGGGACTGAGAGGACAATTAACTGGGGGTTTGGTGGGTGCTTTCAACCTTAATGGGAAAATATCTTGGACATGAAAATCCCAGATTGAATTAGTTGTTCTGATTGGTGGTGAATTTCTGCTTTCTTTTTACAAGTTTTATTTCAAAGACCCAAATTGCGAAAAGAAGACCACAAAGGCCTTGATGGACTTTTCTTTTTGTAGAATTCCCAGTATGGAAATCTCAGTCCGTGCCGAAATCCCAGTATGGAAATTTCAGTCCGTGCCGAAATCCTAGTATGGAAATCTCAGTCCGTACCAAAATCCCAATATGGAAATCTCAGTCTGTGCCAAAATCCTATATGGAAATCCCAGTCTGTGCCGAAATCCCAGTATGAAAATCTCAGCGTGCCAAAATCCCAGTATGAAAATCTCAGCGTGCCAAAATCCCAGTATGGAAATCTTAGTCCGTACCGAAATCTTAGCATGGAAATCTCAGTCCGTGCCGAAATCCCAGTATGGAAATCCTTGAGCAGCTAGACAATTCATCAATATCACAAATAATACCCCTATTCTATCGCATTTCTGAAACATCGCCTGTACAAATTGCCAATCACCCAGAGGTTGCGATTTACCGGTCATGACTTGCCAGGAGGGTGATATAAAAATTACCAACCTCCTAGAAAGTTGATCATTTTTTTTTATCACACTGGGTGTTGATTATTGATGGAAATGAAATGTTGCCTTGACACCTCAACTCACACCTGCAACTTTTTTATACATTAGAACTACATCTTCTTCGTTGAGCTTCAGTGGTGCAGGTCAACAGATTGCGAACAGAGTCGGTCTATTCAGCCAGTAAGGAAGCTCTTTCGTAGTTACAGTCAAGTGTGGTTGACAGCGGGCATCACCAACAAATTGATTGCGTGCAGGGGCGAGAACACATCATGTACCACCACTACAGAGAAGGATGGACCTTTGAATGCTGGAAAAAACTTTAATTACTGATCAACATTGACCAAGTTATGACGGTTATCTGTCTCATGACAACTTTAAGTTTACATTTGACCCTATACTTAAACAATGGTATTGCATGCGAGAGCAGAAGACAACTACGTCATGGTGAGAAAAAAAAACTGTTACAGCAATGGGAGCTAGGTAGGAGACTAACCAAAGGCCAGCTGTCTGATCGCGCGTACACATGGCCACCACCATCTCTGTTCTTTTGTGCCAGACCAATATCCACCCCAAGCATGGGCAAAAAGTCCTATTATGGCAAACAATGAATGAGCCTTAATGCAACGCACGTAAATTTACACATAACAGATTTGCAGACATCTTGATTCTGCTTGTTGGCCAAATCTGAGTCATTTTTCAACAGAAGTGGAATTCTCATTGACGTGCAAACTGACAGTGAAATCTTGCACAAATTTAACGAATAAAAGTAGTGCCTGCAGAACGGCATAACATTTATAATTTAACTGATAAAAACCACTGGGTGCATGTGATTGTGCAAAACTATTGTAATATTCCTTTATGTAAGGCATTGTTTTGAAAAAAAAAAAAGAGCTTAATCGCAGGTACCTCATTCGAGCTTTCATGCGATGGCGGCAAACAGAAAGGCACCGTGGCAGTTGTCATCAAGCTGCTGGCCTGTAGAGAAACCATTTTGACAGAAAGTTTTTCAGCTAATCGACTGAGGGTCAGTGTTTTAAAGATCTGCAGAGCAAAGATCTATTCAATATGTCTTGAGCTTATTCAATGGCTCGGCACTTACAAAGTGCTGAAGGATGAGCAATTAAAATTCCATCTCACCACTTTAATTTTTTCACAGCTAATTCAGCGATAATGTTTACAATAAAAAAATATATATATTAAATTAACATCTGTGTCTACCGCAATAATATTCATCTTGTCAGTGAAGTTGCTTCAGCCTGGCCAATACATATTGAGCAAGCTTTCTGCTCTGGATCCTGGCCTCTCTGTGCGGCTGAACTACCGGTGTTGCACAAGTCACACCTTTCCATGTAACGTTAACCCACCGTTTCTGTCTTTCCGTAGCAGTTGATAAGGGCCACATGCTTGTTCTTCTCAAAGAACCGGCGAATAGAGAGCCACTTCTCATCGTGCAGGTCCAGTGTATACCCTCCACAGCAGATCATTCTCAAGTGAGGGAGCGTCTTCAAATCAGTGCTGAAACAATAGCCAGCATATGCATTCTCATGGACCTCAACATTGAATAATTCAAATTACAAAAAGTCACCTGTCATGCTTACTGTCAGGACCTTCAGCACAGCGATAACGAGTCTAAGAAAAGTGTTTTCCTATACATGCCAAAGACTAGGCTCCTATCAGTCTTGCTGACACTCAGCTTTGTTTGGCAGTTCTGAAGTTTTATTATCCATGCAAAGAAGAGAGGTAGAGGCTGATGCTAACTTCTATAAACTGTTGTGTGGTTTAAAAAAAATCAATTTAGGCAAAATGATGCAATGCGGTTAATGAAAAAAGAAAAAAATACAGGAGAGATGTTTGGTTGTACTTTGCCTGAAGATTGGTAAACATTAAAGTCCGAGTACCTGAAGTACAGCCAAATGTCTCTCCTCCTGTTACTTTTTGCTCGGTCTTTTGATATCGAGCACCGTTTACCCAGGAGTATAGCACTGGTTTACCCAGAAGTATAGCATATTGGTTTAATTTACGCGGTTATTGTAAAGATTGGCCAAAGCAAAATAATGGCTGAGCTCGGAGAATTGACTTCTTTCCGTTGATCTCGAATAGGGTATCCATTTGTGTCAAGGTCTTGTTATTGCAACAGTAAAAACGGAGAACCAGCTTGCTTATGCACATGGAAAGCCTTATTTATTATTAAGCCTACATTTGGTGTATGGGCCAAGCACCACAAACTAGTGGCTTCCGCTGAGGTTGATGGGGTCAAACCTTCAATAATACAGAAAGAGCTGAGCTTACTGAACTTAAACGAGACCCCACAATGTTTCTCTTTGAATAGTACTGGTGTCAGGCATGACACACGACTAATATGACAAGTGTTCCCGAGTTTGATTCTGATTTTAAGGTTGGTGTCCAGGAAGTACTTTCAGGGAAAATACATTTTACTCACTGACAGTCTTCCCAGTATTTGCAGAACAGGTCAAGCAAAAGTGGGTTTGTCACCCAAATGCTGGGAGCACAGTCGTTCTGAGGCTTCACCAGCAGGTCCCACACAGGCTCAAAATCGCGCGGCACCGAGAGATCTTTAATGTCCACCTACCAAACAGAACGCGTAAAACTTGTAAAACGGGATTTAAGCAATTCTTTGAATTGACATTTTCCAAGGGACAATACGCGGGATCGAAGACCGCAATGTGTTTCTGTTGCTTATGGTCTAGCCATGCAGTTTATGGTCTTCTAAAAAGCACACATGGGAAGTTTGATGTGTGCAGATCATTACTGCAGCCATGGTGATATGTGTGCTTCTCTGCAGCTGCGGACGAAAGAAGCGAGGAAGAAGAGAAGTAGAATTCTCTATGCAGGTGACACTCAGACAATGACTGGGTTAGAGGGCCTGGGATAGCTATAATAGTGATCTCCCATGTGGAGATCAGCCTCTTTCTGTTTTTGTGTACGCTGACGTCCCACCCTCCCACCGTCTTTGTCTGATCCAGAGGTATAACGGTATCGCAGTGTAATTCTCCTTCTTTCGCATACCATACACTTGTTTACATGTCCGGCATCTCCTCTCTGTACGGAGTTCTTGTAGAAGGATCTAGATGTCTGTACTTTACTTTGCTACCTCAGCTGTGGTGTTCACAAAGACAGAGGTGAGCGGTGTGCAAGTGCTAAGTGCCACCGACGCTGCAGGAGCGTTGTGTTGGTGTGTTGTTGGGATGAGGGAACATTGCATAGAGAAATGCAACATTGTTGCGTTGGCATGTACATGTACACATGCTTTTCTGTCTGTAAAGGCGGTCTTCTGTGTTTCAAGACATATATTGCTACCCGCAAATTTTAAGATGTATACCTTCATATTTATTGATTAAATAGAAAAGGAAAAGGAGGGTGGATGAAAGATAACCAGTAGGAAAGTAAGCTAACTCCAACAAGGACAATATGCGCCATTTTCACCAAGGGCATCATCAATTAGATCTCGTTCCCTAATCAATTGATCAGTCCACCCAAAGGAGAAGGGCTGATCTTGTACATCTCACTCTCATTTCGAAGTATTAATCAACAGAGAAACAATGTTGGTAACTGACACGTAGAGCGAGGAAAAGTTTGGTCAGGAAAGAGACGTTTCGGTGCACTGCACCATCATCAGTCTAAACAAGAGGATCTAGTCGGTAGGACAAGCTGGAGGGAATCAATACGCACAGTGCAACCGTACCTGATGTCGAAGGGATAATCTCCGGAGAAGCCCTTGCACAGGGGAAAAAGCAAAACTTGATGAGCAAGGGCCTACCACAAGGCCAGCTGAGCTGAAGCCTGATCGGAGTTAACTCGTGACTAGTACTGGCTCTGCAGAAGTTGACAGCTTGATGGGACGAAATGGCCGCAAGTCGCTGCACCGGCATGCTCGATCGATCGGTCAACAGCTCAACTGAGGCCTCACGCATTTCCGGGATCACACCACTTTTCAAGTCAGTCTTTCACCTGGGTTAAAGAATGATTGCTATTGGATACGAAATGCCTTCGCAAAGGTCTGGCTAGCTAGCGCTCGACGAGGCTCTACACGTCGCAGCAATCGATGTTCAAGGAGCTGGTCATCGAAGAAGAAGGACAGGTGTTCATCTAGAGGTACGTGTGGATGTGCTCAAGGATGCATGGAGGAAGGCCAGCTGCCGTTTTTCCACCTAAAATTCGGGTGGTTTCTACTTGTTCCCCGCCACCCCTATATATTTTTTTGTTTTGTGCTTAATGCGAGCTTTGATTTGAGATGGTAACATGGAGCGTTCGATATGTCAGTGAGAAGGGAGATTCTTCTTAACTTTCCCGTCTCTGCCGATCTGCAGGAATTTTGTATGGCAGCCATTAGGCCAGCTCAACACGTGGTCACGGTTTCGTTTCGGGTAACGAACCCTTTTGCTGTACTTTTGGTTTCGAAGGTAAGTTTCTGGCAAGAAACAAAAAGGTGGTAACATGGATGTGAACACACTCCTGTGAAGGGCTGCAAAAGAAAGAAGGTTAACCCTGGTCAGAGATATCACGAAAAGAAAGAGGGCACATGTAAGGCTGGTTTCCAAAAAAAATGGTCAACCATGTGATGTCATTGCATTGCTGGAGATGTTGAAGACTTTTGCCATGTTTGTGTAGTGTTAATCTCTTTGTTCATGCTACTTTCAATTAGAATAATTGTGCAGCACGGCCTGAATTGATTAAGGCCAATCAGCCTTATCCGAGTGTATGCTCATGGTGTGCTTGCCATTTTGTACAAACACTAAGCTTACCGCAATGATCTTGGAGCCACAGAGCAAAGGTCCAATGAGGCCATACGTAAAGCCAAACATCCATGAGAAACCTGCTGTGGACAAGACGGTGTCACGTTGTCGGCGGTTGTACCCACATGAGAACCTGAGCAGTAGCCGGGAATCACACGATGTGGATTTAGTGAATATGCTGATCAGTCTTCGTGCGCAGATGCTTCAAGTCAGCTAACAATTCAGTAAGACAAGTTGGGACGGAAACTATGCCGGGGCCAATTTACACCATGCACTAAATCTGTACTGAGCCA
Organism: Clathrina lutea; assembly: GCA_028571005.1. Classification (NCBI taxonomy): domain Eukaryota; kingdom Metazoa; phylum Porifera; class Calcarea; order Clathrinida; family Clathrinidae; genus Clathrina; species Clathrina lutea. The sequence goes on from JAOWAR010153007.1 coordinate 9,563, forward strand.
GTTTTCGTTAGACCTTTATTTTTAATTCTGCAATAAGACATACAGATTACAGCTAGGAAATGTGTTAACCAGAGAGGTCTGACTTTACTTAATGTTTGTCTTTAGAAGGGTGAGAGGATCGATGAATAGACAGCTAGTGCACAAGGCACAGTACGTTCCATTTAAACTTGACTGAATCACCTTGTGCTGGCGGCAGCGAACAACAGGAAGTTGATCGCATTGTGCTGCACGACTTCCGGCTCTCCAGTGGTGCCACTGCGGAAGAATTGACATTGAACAGACAATGATGATTACAATGGGACATTAACAGGTCTATCTGTTAAAATTTGGCTGAGTGCCACGCAGTCACGGAACTTTGAAACATTGTCACATTGATTTGCATAATATTTCCATGGCAAATAACTTGACCTAGCTTGAAGTGAGCAGAGTCACCTACTTGCTGTCTTTTTGCTCAATTCAAGGCTCCTGAAAGGTGCTTAATATGTTTCCCTGCCTACTAGCAGGACTGGTGGGATCCTCCATTGTTGTACTTCAAAGACGAGCGTTCACCCATCCAGTCTTACCTTGTGTTGGACAATACAAATGGAGCCTCTGGGTGGACAAAGGACGGATGAGTGACCTTCACATTTTCATCGTTCACACTCTTGACATCGATGTCGTAATATGACCACTCGCAGGGAAATTGCTGAACATATAAGAACAAGGCAGATCAAAAGGATTTGAAGAAAAGCAACCTTGTGCCTTATTACAAGGTACAATAATCCAAATCAACATCACGCCAACCCCTGCGGTTGTGAGACCAAGAGAAGGAAAGACAAGGAAAATTGGTGGGCAAACGGGGAATTGTATCCATGTATTTTGTAAGTGCATTTCAAAGCTCTACTGACTAAGCTGTGCAACCGATTCCCTGGCCACCAACATGAGCTTCTGGTATCTTGATCTCTAACACGCAAGAGAGAAATGCGTCTCCCATTTTGCGGGGGTAGGCTGTGATTTGAAAAGAAACGTAAGGATCATTCGTTTGAAGGTAACCTCATGAAGTGTTTTAATATCCTCTACATAATGCAAAGTTTTCAAATACACAATGTCAATTGTGGACTTTCTACAATAGTTTGGACATAATATGATAGCTAATTACATTCTGAGTGTGGATATTATTCAATAGATAAGTGTGATCTCCTAATAAAATTTTAGATTTGACAGATACACAACTAACACAAAAATGGATGTCCAAGGCCTTGGAGCTTTTGACTGGTTTTTGTATATTATTGGGTATAGGTTGTCCAGATACAGGGCCCTCCACTTGGAAAAAGTTTTCTTTAAGCTATCTGTATTATATGTAGTCCCTTTTTAAACTAAAACTGGAAGCAAAGGCGGAAAGAAATTTTGACATTACTCGAGAGAAGAGAGGAAAAGATGACACGGGAGAGGGCTCGAACCTACGGCGCCATAGCCTAGCACAGCCGGAAAACCAGGTCGTAACTGCTCTGCCACTCAGCCAACTTAAAAAATTGGCTTCGTGGAGCGCTATAGGTATTCCGACTGCACACGGT
>JAOWAR010153018.1:0-11112 GCA_028571005.1 Clathrina lutea
TATTTACTTGCCTGGAGAACACAATACATTTTGATTTGAGAAATAGCAAAATTATATAAACAATTGAAAAAAATCAGTCAGGGACAACAAGAACAGAATAAGATAACTAAAACAAAAGAATTAACAATTACTTCAGTATCATCAAAGATCATTCTGCCATGCGATCATGGGTGCTTGGCGGCCACCTTACCTTGTAGGATTTCTCGTTCATCTCAAATGAGGGCTGTTGGTCCGCAAAACTACAAGAGCTGTGACAACATTCAGGTAAGGCATATCGGTATGATGTAAGATAGATTCTAGTAACGTACCCTCGGATAAAAATAACCGACACCCCCTCCCCCCGTTGAATACCGCAAATGCTTCAAAGTGTTCAACAACTTGACAATCTAAATGTTACATTCAACATAGCAAGTGTAAGAGTTTCTGCCTGCCTGCATCAACCTGAACCGCTGCCTGTCATCTCTCCCTACCACATACACTTGACTCTGAGCTATGAAGTCGCACATTGCCTGCTGACTCTTGTGGCTGTCTGTAGACTTCCAGTTGGTAAAGATGTTGGATGGGTCTCGGCATTGGCTTGCCTTTTCCTCTCTGCACCACTGCACCTCTGACTTCTTAGTCTGCTCCGTCCAAGACGGCCTTAACCCGCCAAATCTGCCATTGACTTCTCTGGACATCATCCCTACGAATCAAGACCACATCACCCACGCTGGCTGGTACGTTTGCTCCTTGCTCCTTTGGTGGCTTGTGGTGATCCCGCAACTCCAACAGGTACTCCTTGCGCCACTGATTCCAGAAGTGATCCATTAGCAAATGGAGATAATTGTTCCTTCTGGATAACTCCTGTCCCGTCACTTCCTCTAAGTCAGCGTCGCTGTAGTAGGTATCGGGTAGGGACGTCAGGCAATGTCTGCACAGGAGATGAGCTGGTGTCAGTGGCTCATCCAAATCCTCCGTTGAGACAAATGTCAATGGCCTTGAATTTAATGTTGCTTCAATCTCGCTTAACACAGTAAGGAGCTCCTCATAGGACAAACTACTTTTCCCGAGAATCTTGCGCAGGTATTTCTTCACGCTCTAGAAGAGCCGTTCAAAGAATCCTCCCCACCAAGGTACCTTTTCCAGATTGAAGGTCCACTCCACTCGGTGATCAGAAAGAAAAGCTTGTACCGATGGCGGTGAAGAAGGCCTTGAGAGTCTTCGCTGCAAAATAACAGTTCTTGCCGTTATCTGATCTGACCAGCCTTGGCAGCTCGCGGCGGACGATGAAGCGACGGAAGCTACGTTAGAAGGCTTTCCCACTGAGGTCGGGCATGAGCTCGAGGTGTATTGCCCATGAAACTGCACAAGTGTAAAGCACTATGTATGACTTCAAATCTTCTCCAGTGCCGTGCAAGGGCTTAACATACAGCGGACCCGCACAATCCACTCCGATGAATGTGAATGGGAAGTCGACTGTCACTCAGAACTCCGGTAAATCTGGAGGATTTGCGTTGCAAAAAGATTGCCCATGGTGTCGTCGGCAGACCTGGCACTGATGAAGAACTCGTCGAACAAACTGCCTGCCTCTCGGAATCCAGAGCTTACTGCGCACATCTGTCAAAGTCTCCTTGACGCCATTGTAAAGCATGTGTCTGTGGGCCCATTCGACAATCAGCTTGGTGACTGGGTGAGTGGTCTCTAATATGATGGGGTTCCTCTGGCCTGCACGAAGGTCACGGCAACCAAGGCGTCCACGGTATTGCAGGAGGCCATACTCATCAGAATACAGGTCGAATCCCTCTCCCACCTGGAGAATCTTGAGGTTTTTTGCCAGTAATCGCTGTACACCTGTATCCAGAACACTTCTGCCTCCTTGATGTTGCTTGAACTCACAGCATCCTCCTTAGCGACGTCATCTTTCACCTCTTTCACCCTCGACTTAAGCACTCGGCAGAAACACAAGACAACAGCTGTGACACGAAGTAATTATTTTTAACTATAATTGTGGGTATCCATGATGCGTCCAATACTGACTGTGGATCAACTCTTTGTGGTGCACGTTATCAGCGAGGTCGAAATCAATGTACTGTTCTGATGATTCGTCCGGCCGTTGAGCTCTTCCTAGGCATGCAGGTTCAGGAACTGGTGTGCTGCCAAGAACCTCTGGGAAGGGAGTAAACGTTGTGAGCCACACCGGGCCAGTGAACCAAATGCTCCTCTTCAGTCTTGCAGTGGACACTCCCCTCGATGGAGTGTCGGCTGGGTTTTCCTTCATTGGGCAATATTTCCAGGAAGATGCAGCCACCAGACAGCAAATCTCTGTGACACAATTTTGGACGAACTGTTTCCAAACTTTGTCTTCTCTATTGATCCAATGTAATGCGACCAGGGAATCTGACCAGCAGTGCACGTCTGTGATGGTGAATTGCAGCGCTAGGTTAGCTTGCACAAGGCTCACCAGCCTTGCCAGAATCAAGCCTCGTAGAAGCCCAAATCTCGGAAGAGTTTGTTCGGCCAATGGTGCAATTCGCGTCTTTGCCATGATTAGACTGACAATTGATTCCTGCTCGGTAGCTAGACAACCGCCGCATAAGCATTCCAGAATCCATGGAGACTCACTTGGTGCCCTTGTGTACCGAGTGGAAGATAGCAGCATGGCCGCGTAACCGTCGGAGTGCCTTCTGTTGAGTAACGAACTAACTGCTGCCATTGCACCAACATGTCTTCGGGCAATGGCTCGCCCCAGTGGAGCTTGGCTGCGTGCAGTCGCTGTAGGAATTCCTTCAGTTGGATTGTGACAGGGGTTGTAAGACCGACAGGATCATAGACACGGGCAACTGCACTCATCACATGCCGCTTTGCCATTGAACTGGCATCACCATTAACCTTGCCTGCTACAACTGACAGATCAACATGGATGGTGTCCCTTGCTGTGTCCCATACCACTCCAAGGACCTTGGTATTCGCTGGCGCCGTCTCAATACTGTCTGCCTTGTCGTTCTGCCTTGGTGATGTTGGCACTGGATCGTTCTCAGAGATGTAGCCAGAGCCGGGTCAGGCAGGTCACTGACCCGGCTGAGGCAGCGTGTGAACCGGCTGAACGTTTAGAGCCAGGTCCATTTGACCTGGTTGAGTTCGAAGGCCCTTCAGATGAAAAAAAAAAGAGACGACAAATACGAAAATTTCAAATGGAAGAAGAGGAATAAAGAAATTAACTGTTGTGAGCATAATCTTTGAAGGCTGGCGTCCAAATTTGCAGCCGGGGCCAGCTTCCGCAATGCGACCCAAAACTATGCGCGCTGTGGCGTAGCATGCTAGCGTGTATGTAGTGCAGTATTTGTCATGTGTCCGGCACACATGTGATGCAGGCGGCGCTACATTTTGCGATTATCGATTCTTTTGTAGAAACTTTGTCCATTTCCGGAATGAACTCTCGATGGGGCCAAGCTGGGTATACAACTATACTGTAGCGAAACAAAAGCCGCCCAGTGGAGTTTGGAGTGGAGAAAGTGTCACCTTGGGAGCGATGATGCAAGCGTCTTCATTGGTCGCCACAACGGCGTCCTGGTTCGCTTGATTCGAGACCATAACATGGAGCACAGCACTGTGGTGCATTGCATCTGTCATCGTAAAGCGCTGGCTGCTGCAGATGCCGTCCAGGCAGTGCCTTACCTGGAAAACACCGTTGCGTCGACACTGGGGAGGGTCTATCGCCATTTTAACAACTCTTCGGTTCGGGTAGCTGGTCAGGACATTCTAGACCTACCCCTGCTCTGCTTGAAGGAGCCCAAGCAGGTTCGATGGCTCTCTTATGCAGCAGCAGTGACTCCTTTTCGCAAGAGCTACAGAGTGATCATATTGGAGCTGGAATAAGGAGCATGACCCCATGCACTGCAAATGGTCTGCGGAAGAAGGCGAAGCGGTACGAGTTTGTCGCAAACATTCATGTGCTTAGCGATACTTTGTCCATTAATTCTTGCCAAGTTGAGGAAGAAAATTCAGCAATCGTCCCTCAACTTTGCTCACATGAAGCCTGCTCTGGATGCCGCAGTAACTGCCATCAAGGCCCTGAAGACTACACCTGGTCCACAGTTTCTTCAAACTGAGGAATTCGTCAGGCACCTTAGATCAGATTATGCTGATCAGGACATAATCATCCCTGTCAACAAAGCTCAGAGAATGAGACTTGACTCCACAGTTCGAAAAGCATACCTGCAAGCACTGGTTGACTGCCTGGGACAATGTTTTCAACAAATGTTGTTTCTGACTGCACTTCTAATCTTTGATCCGTGCAACCTACCGGCAAGGGAAAGGATTGGTGAGTATGGCAATGACAGCTTAGAAATTTCGCTGGAGAGGCTGCCTGATTTTATCGATCCAGAAGAGGCAAGATCGGAATGGCTGAGCTTCAAAGCTGCCATGCTAGAACACCCCACCCTACAAAGAGCCAGAAGCATGTCAGTATTGTTGCAAGAGCTGTGCAAGAGTCATTTCGGAGATTTCCCAACTTTGGATAAGCTGGCAGACTGGGGCCTGGCGATTTCCTTGTTGACAGCTGAAGCAGAGTGGGATTTCAGTTTGCTGGAGATTGTCAAATCAGCCCGGCATAACCTCTTGTCCAGTGAGACATTGCAGCAGATTATGGCTATCTAGATATGGAGCATTTCCTGTTGGATGAAGCTTTGCAATCCTGGCATGCCGGGCAGCAGCGGAGGACAACAACGGCAACTCCAACAGAGAGAGGAAGCCGAATCAGCTCAAAAAGAAAAAGATTGGCGTCTCCACCTCCACAAGTACCTCCGCCCGCAGTGCTTCAGCTATGGCAGAGTCGTGTGGTGGAGCCGCAAGCCAACCCTCACTCTTGACACAACTGTCGCCACTGCTCCACTGGATGCCCGGTGATTTAGCAGTGCAGGTTCGTCAATGGGCACAGCAACAGAATGAGAGTCTGATGCATGACTCTGCCTGGAGCCAGTCTGAGTGCAGTGTGTTGTAATCATTCTGGCTGTGCTGTAACTTCTTCTTCTCCTTTTTCTTCTTTTTCTTCTTCTTCTTGTTCTTCTTCTTTCTCCTCCTCCTCTTCATCTTCTTCTTCGTCTTCATCCGGCTTCTTGTGTTTCTTCTTCCTCTTCATTGCCTTGATTCTTTCTCTCATGCTGTAATATTCAGGGTGGTAATGTACTGTTATTATCAAAATTAATATGGCTATATTACACGCACAAATAGCTGGGCGGCAGCTGAGTTCCAAGCTGACCCGGCTAGCGAATCCTAGCCAGGTCAGCCCTGACCTGGCCAGAGGAAATCCTGGCTACATCACTGCGTTTTGCTTGAGGATGCTCTCATTGGCGTGGATCTGTCTCATAAGCTCTGCAGAATTCGAAATGAACTTCCGAATGTTGAACCCGCCTTCTGCGAACCTCACCTTCGTTTTCATGTACAGCTCGTAGGTGGCATTATTGTTTTCCTCGTCCTGCACAATGTCACCAACGTCAATCAAATTCAGAAGGTGCCTGACAAAGTCGGGATCCTCCTTCGGGTATCGTTCCTGATGGTGCTTGATTGTGGCGTTCAGTAACAATGGACTTGAAGCTACACCAAACACAACACGTGTAAAGCGCAGCTTGACAATGATAGGCTGTCCCTTGGACGCATCGTCAATCCAGAGAAAGCGCACCACATCTCTGTTCTCTGGTCACATTTCAACCATGAGAAATGCCTGCTCAATGTCACCAACCAGTGCCACTGGGTGACAACCAAAGTGGAGCAAGATGTCTACGATGTGTTCCGTCATTGGTGGGCCAGCATGTAGGCAATCATTCAATGATGCGCTGTTGCTGCTGGCTTTGGCAGACACATCGTACACAACGCCAACCTTCGTTGTCATCTTATCCTTCCTCACAGCTGGATGATGAGGGAGATACTGGCGTTTTGGCCTTGCATGATTGGGTAGGCTGCTGTGCAGACAACTCTTCTTCCTCATCAATCCTTTCAATGACCCTATTTTACAGCTGCTCATTGATTACTCGATCGTACTCCGTGAGTATATGTCTGGCTCCTTCTGTAACCGCGTCATGAGCTTCCTCAGCCGGTTCTCGCACAGGCTGAAATTGTCCATATGGACTGGCCATTCTTCCTTCCAGGTTAGGCCCACCATGTATCAGTCTCCATTGTAGCGAATAGTGCGGGAAAATTCCTCCAGCACCTTTGTGTTGAGCTTGGGAGTTATTCCAATTGCCTCGATATCCCAAAATCGCCTCAGCTCCGCAGACAAGGAATCCTGACTCTCAATAACCCCTCTGCCTTGACAGAGAAGAACATGAGTACTTGTAGTCAAGTTGGTTGCAATTTCCTCCACAGACATGCAGTTGCCAGTCGGGCCAGAGAGTACCCAGCCAAGCTGAGTGTGTAAGGCGGTCAGTCCAGACTCCCCACGAATGATGGTTCCGGTGACAAACTTCCCGTTATGATCAGCTCCAATCAAAATCTCCACCGTTGCACTGTCGTGAGCATCATCCGCCAGATTAAGCGACGCAAGATGTGGTAATGACCTTGACGATGATACAAAGAGAAGAAGAAGAAATGACACACGGGGGAGGGCTCGAACCTGTGGCACCATCGCCTAGCACAGCCGGAATGCCACGATCTTAACTGCTTTGCCACTCAGCCAATTAAAAATTGGCTTCGTGGAGATGCAGGTTCGAGCCCTCCCCGTGTGTTATTTATTCTTCTTCTCTTTGTATCATCGTCAAGATTCTTTCGGTGTTTTGTATGGTAACGACCTTGCTGTGGCCACTGGCGTTTGCCCTTGGAGAGGGGCACAGAAAAAGGGTACGCTCAGCAAAGACGCCTCCGGTGTCTCTCCTTGGAGCATCTTGATCCCAATCTTCACAACATCACGTTCTTGCACTGCTGCAGATACTGCTCCAAAGGGATTGATGGTAAGTCGCTCACTGGAAACAACTGGCAGCTTCAGTCCTGTAGCCAGTGTGCTCAAGATATAATATGACCACTGACTACCTCCATATCCAGGATGATCCTCGCCTTAGCATGCATGCCTGCAGATCTTTCATGGTGAGCAACCTCAGCTCTCGCCGTCTGCAGAAGGATGGGATGTCTCATCCCTAAAAGCATGGTTGATGTGTCCTCCTGTGACTCTATTGAGATGCAACTTCTTGCTCCAGTGGACACTGACAATGAGAATGCTAGTGCAGGCTTAGGATTGACTGCCTCGTGACTGACAGGTTGGCCAGAGCAAATGCTTTCATGATGTTGCTGAGAGCAGATGCTGCATAGACCCTGTGACCGACATTTTTGACTGATGTGGTTCCGACGCAAGCATATGTAACAACGACCTGTTGATCGCAGAATGTGTTTGCGTTCGGCCTGGTCCGCCACAGATGAGCAAGTGCCAGACGTGTGCTCATTGTTGCTGCAGTATACGCAGGCTGACTGCTTCTGCAGATTCGGCCCCACCTTCTTGCTTTCCGTGCTGGTGGTGAATAACGTTGCTCCCGTGGGTCGGCTACTCAAGTGACCTTCCAATCTTGATGTAGTCCGTTGGGGCTGAGAGCAACCGGTAGTGCAAAGTTCGCGAACTCCACCTCACGCTGAAACAACTCCATAAGCCGGTCTAAATCCAGTTGCTTTCCTGCCTCCCGACGAATGATGATCTTGACATCATCAGGTAGTTTGTTGAGAAGGATGGTCAACAGCATGGTACCATAGCTGTCTGACGACACACCTAGTGCCCGAAGACTGCGCACTTCACTCTCCACGGAGTCATGCAGGTCTCTCAATTCCCGAGCACTGCTAAAAATCCACGAACATGTAAGCTTAGGAGTCGCTGCACGTGGCTTGCAGTGATCTCGTTGGTGTTCCCAAAGCACCGCTGAAGAATGTCAACAGCTTCGCTGTAGTTGACAGCAGTCAGAGCAAGCCCATCGATCGCTCGGGCAGCCGCGTCACGCACATACGAGCTCAAGTAATTAAATTTATCTACCGCTCACAACTCTGGGTTTCTGTGAGTAGCTGTGTCAAAGGGATCCCAAAACGTCTTCCATTCTCGAAACTCTCCTCGGAAACACCTTAATTCCAGTTTCGGTAGCTTCACTCTGCAGCCCGACCTTCGTCCGACACGAGGCTCAACGAACGGATCACTCACCGACATCTCGGAGTAAACTGTTGCCCGATCATTCTGCGTAAATGAACTATAAGATTCGCTCAGTCGTCCTGGTGTCACGTTCTGCCTTCTCCTGGGCAGCCTCTGGAGCTCCATGTCTAATTCTCCTCCCGTCGACTCTTCGACACTTGAGCCATCGTGGACACTGCTTCTCTTCGACTCCGAGCGCTGTTCTATGTTCGTTGCATCGTCCAAAAGTGGGCTAGTGCGCACTCGTACTTCCTGTAGTATTGGCACCTGCACGTTCGCTGGCGTATTCACGGACATTTCCGGTGAACTCGCAATCGAAATCGCGCGCTGTTCTAATCTTGTCACCGTGCTCTCCAAAGGCGGGTAGACGGCACGTGGTCGTACCTCCGGTTCGTGCACAGTGGGTGCTGGTGTCATCACGGGCACTTTGAAGGCGTCCGTAACGTAATAGCGGCGATGCAGACTTCAATCTGCGTAGCTGCGCGCACTATCTCCGTCGTACTCTCTCGTCCTCGTCTACCAACTCCAAAATGTTGTCGTCCAAGACTTTGAGGAGCGAAAGCTTCTGCTGCAGCGACGTTTTCTCCAGTTGGAGGGCTACCATATGTGGTCCGCGCCGCAACTTCCCAGCCAATTCCATATTCGTAGCTGCTTCTCCATTAAGTTTTGTTACAACACTGCGGAGTCCAGCCCGCTTAGCCTTCCGTCTCCTCACAAACGAGACATCCTGATCCGCCACCTTGTTCTCCATGATCCCGAATGAAACCTGTAACCAATCCTTCAGAAGTGTCCGCGATCCGGCTCGAAGGACTGTATGAAAAATTGATATGCCAACCCGTTTCCTTCAGACCGTCAAGCCAAGATATTTCAACGAGTTGAGATCATGTTCAATAAGACCAATATAAATACGAACAGTAAAAGCAAGAAAACGGTAAGAAAAACAAAGGGAGAATTGAAAAGTATCATCAGAATGGGGCGCAGACGCTATATTTGTACTGTGACAGCATCCAGGTAAGGCATATCAGTATATCACGAGCAGTACGTCCAATATGGGTGAGTCCTCACTTGCTCCTCACAAAAAGTGGCTATCTAGTTAATTCCTTGGTTTTGGATTCGGATTCGGGAAACTGACACACACACACACACACACACACACACACACACACACACACACACACACACACACACACATGGATTAAGAACAGAACTGTCATGGAGAAGTGTACTGTGGATGGACAGAACTGAAGAGTGCATGAGCCGGGGAGAGAAGGGAGAGCTGACACTCTGAGCTGTGCTATATCTATGGTAATTAACAGAAGTCAGATATGACGGCGCATGCGCCACATTTCCATAGCAACGAAACCAAGAAAAATGGCGCCAAAAGGCAGGCTTCGAAGAAGACTCTAGGGAGTGATCTTTTGGTGGAGAATACGCTCCTTGAGAATGCAGTGTTGGAGCACTTCAAAGCATTATTAAGGCTTTAAAAAGACTTCACCCGAGATAGTGTCGCTGTACTGGAGGTGCTTCCGCTGAAAGCGGCATGCAGCTGCGACTGTCGAGAACGTCCATGGCCGACACCCGCCATTGCCGACTGAGGCACATATGCATGCCCTGAATGTCAAGATTTAACCGTGTCATTGCATAATTTTCTGGGTAAGAGGAAAGTGTACTAGTATTGTCTCTTCTGTTGCTATGCCAAAAACGCGGGAAATTCACCGAGGCAAGGAAAAGCCCGAAGCCCTTTCCTTCAAGCATCGCGCTCGATTCTCCAAAAGCCAAGGGCTCGCTGCCAGGTTCCTTCTTTTACGATCGCGCTAACTTTCGTTGGAGTGCTTTTCCTTTGTTGCGTCACGTTGCGTCGCTGAGGCAGATCACGTCGATCTTTCGCTCGCGGTGCTGCATGGTGGTCTCTTTGCGGCCAGATGCGGTAACCCACAGCACAAGCTGTGGCGATCGAGAGACAAGTCCCATCTTCGCGTCGTGTCTCCTCGAACACTGGCGAAAGGTGAACGCCTTCGTTTGAACAGGCGATCGAAAATGTGCGAAGATTGCATGGGGAAGCTTGTGACTAAACCAGCATACAGAGAGCTATTCAGCACGGTAGGGCTTGCGGCAAAGAACCTTCACCACCCAAAAAGATTGGCTACATGCATCTCTATGACTAGCAGTCACCGGTACATTTTTTTTTACCACCTTGTGCACAAAAGGCATCAATGTCAAAGTCAGCCCACTCAGAGTCATCATCTCCACAGACCAATAGTTCATCGGTGCACATCAGTTCTGTAAGTTTCACTGCAGTACAACAGTACTGAAATAAACACAGGACTGTTCTGTTGAGTTGAGGACATGTTCAACTTTTTTCTTTACCACCTCACAAAAGGCATCAACGTCAAGGTCAGCCCACTCAGAGTTATCATTTCCACAGTCAAATACTTCTTCAGTGCACATCAGTTCTGTAAGTTTCGCTGTAGTACAACAGTATTGAAACAAAGCACAGCCCCATTCTGTTGAGTTGAAGACATGTTCAACTTCTACCATAATCAGCTGCAGTGCAACAATGGATGATGGAGAGAGAGAGAGAGAGAGAGAGAGAGAGAGAGAAAGGAGGAGGTTAAACAAAGATGAGAGACGAAAGACCCTACCCCCTTTTTTTTTCTTTTTGATCAGTTTAGTGAGACATATCCACCACCAGCAACTTCTGCACAAGCAAGCGGCAAGCAAACAGACTCTGCTACATCTGCTGCTATACCAAGCTGTCAAAAACAAATAGAGAATGTCTGCCTTGCTTTAGTTCGCAAGTTGGGGTGTGGCCAGGTCAGCCAGCCACCATCATTTGATCCCAATGTAGATAGATTCTGCAAGGAGAATAGCGAACCAACAATCTTTGCTGAGGTCATGAAGATGATGACTCCCACCAGGAAGGATCGTGCCTACACAACAAAACAGAAATCAGATGCTCGCCGTCAAGCAGTGGTAGTATT
>JAOWAR010153029.1:0-11110 GCA_028571005.1 Clathrina lutea
ACTCTCTCTCTCTCTCTCACTCTCTCTCTCACTCTCTCTCTCTCTCTCTCTCTCACACACACACACTCTCTCTCCCCCGCCCTTTCTTTTCTTTATTATTTATGGCCAGTGGTACATGCATGGTCGGTGCAGAGAAGGTATCCACAGCAGAAAGAAAAGATGTGAACTCACTCGTGATATAGCTTTTTGTGATAGATCTTTTTCCGAAACAGAAAGTGAGTGTAAATGCCCTCTATTGCATGCTGATGGCCTTCGTGCATGACTGTCTCTATCTGAGGCATAATTTAAGCCTTGATACTCAGCTGGTCTTACTCATTCATAAATGATGCCTCTGATAGCGACAAGCACATGTGGTGCCATAAAAGGCTAATGCACACACTTCCTGTTTCAGAGAATAATATACCACAGAAATTAAGGCTACCACTAGCTTAAAGAAAGAACAAAAAAGAGGGAGAGGGGAGAGAGAGAATCGACCACATATACACCTTAAGCTCAGGAGCTTTTGGAGATGTACAAAAGAAATGAATGAGTAACACAAGAGTGGCACGGCTTAAATTATGCCTCTGACATTGGGGACAGTCATGCGCAAGGCCATCAGCATGCAATAGAGGGCAAAGGCACTCACTTTCCCTTTCAGAAAAAGATATATCACAGAAAGTGAGCTAGATTCACACTACCTGAAAAACTGCCTGTAAGCGAATTTTTCTTTAAAGTTGCCATGGAGGTGGGCGTCTTTTTTAAAAAGTCATTTAAAGATAAATTGGGCCTGGACCCCTCTTTATAGGCGGGACTGATCCACACCACTTCAAAAACCGCTTATAAACGAATTGCTGATAAGTTGCTGTAAAGCAGGTGTATTCAGACTGAGTTTTCACATGCAGGGGCAGCCGGGGTTATGTGTACGTCTCTACGACATCACCTTGGTATGGCAGGGTACTTGGCCATGCTGCCCACCCAGACAACGTCAATCGTCAGTTTATTTTTTTTCTTTCTCGGATTGTCTTGGTCTTGTCATTTGCAGTTCTGTTCTCTCGTTGGCGAGGGTACGTGTGAATCACTGGCTTCCGCCATTCGGATCAGTTGATGCAGACGGGATGAGAGAGTTGCTCTGTTGCAGTCGATGCTCGAATCGCCTCGAGCCAAATTCTATATTCTCTTTTCTCTTCCCCCGATGAAAATACCAGCTTCGGTATTGTGCTTCAATTGGCAAAGAGATAACAAACCAGAACCGTTGATTGTCAGTTTTGTTATTCTTATATATATATATATATATATCGTGTAGGTTTTGGTGCTGCAGTTTTGTTCTCCCTTTGGTGAAGGTCTGAATCCTACCATCATATTGACGCACACGTGTGGAGAGAGCTGATCTGTTGTTGCTCTCGATGCCTGGATCGTCCAGCTGCAGAGCTGAATTACTTTATCTTTTCTCTCTCTCTCTCTCTCTCTCTCTCTCTCTCTCTCTCCGGCGAAATACTAGCTTCGGCATCGTGTTTCAATTGATGAAAAGAGAGCAAGCCAGAGTGACCGAGAAAGAAAACTGAAAAAGAAACTTTCGGAAAAGCAGAACGAACGACTTGTACTACGCTGCCCTCGATCACATGCTCCATGGTGATGCTTTTTCTTTAAAGTAACTTAAAAGAGGGGTCCGTGCTCACTTTTTCTTTAAAGCGACTTTTCAAAAAATGGTGCCCATCTCCATGGCAACTTTAAAGAAAAAGCCGCCAGCGCTTATAAGCAGTTTTAAAGTGGTGTGAATCAAGCCTTGGGTGCTCAATAGCAATTTTGAGGCTGGAAATGCTTTAAGAACAAGTGACAATTGTAAAACAGGGCAGAAAACAAAAAAATAATCATTATTCCTGGCATGGTCATTTCAACACAGAACAAAATATGGCTGTGATGTACAAATCCAACAATTGTAAGAATTATCCTTCCAAGTCAAATCATAGCAGACTAGTCCTGACAACCTGCATGGCTGTAGAGGGTTCATGAGATTGACTCTTCTTTACAAATAGATCAAAACAAATCAAAAATACATAATTATATCTGTTCCATGTGCCTTACAACTTGTTTCATTAGCGGATTACAAGAATACACTTTTCTATTATTAAAACTTCCTCTCATTATAGCATCCCACTTGCTCATGAATCAAAACAGGCCAAAATCAAACGGTAAATATCCTTTGCAAGAAGCACTACTGCATAAGCAAGGAATTCTCCTAACAATCTTGCCAGGATCTGCAGTTGAATTCAATGTGTCAGCTCTCGAAGAGCATTCCTCCGTTATGTCGTTTTCATCAAGTGAGCCATAGCTAAATCCCAGCTCCTCGCCAGCCTTGATACTCTTGCATGCAAACAATACCAATCGCGGCACAAGATGTCCACATCTTACAGCAAGCATTACAAGGTTCGGATCACACGAGTGATTGATGAATCGAGAGGCGTTGCCGCTGCGAGAGGCATCGATGTGCAACCTCAGCACTCGGCCATCAACTGAGTGTTCCTTTAGGACCATCAAAAAGCTTGCGTCGCCTGGCTTCCTCGCAAGCTCGCGTTGCCTGGCGGTCTTCCAGCGTACAATGTGGCCAGCGTACTCACAAACAAACCTCCACTGCTTAATATCTGTCAGCGCACGAATGCCCCAGCCTTTCTTGTCGGTACGAAATATTTGCAGTGGGACATTACCTCCCGGTGTTCGCTGCACTAAGCGGTTCGGACAATCCTCGCCGCATGTGCATGCCAAACCACATTCCACCAACGGTCTGTTCTCTTCATCCGGTTGCCAAAGACATCCGTCTCTGTCACAAACAGGGCCATATTGGCGGTAGCAAGTGCATTCAATCTCCGCTGATTGATCGTCCTGCTCCTCAGAATAACTGCAAGCACCGGCACAAGCACAACCCGGATAAGAGCTTTCAGCACTGCAGATATCCACGCCTAGACCTCCTACAGCCGTCTCAATATACTGCCAAGATTAAAGAAGAAACAGAAAGCAGAACACGCAAAAAGCGTTCTTCCTCCTTTCTTCTCTTCATGTCAAGCTACCTAAGTTCTATTTCTCTCACCTCTACGTCCGGAAAACTCACATCGTCCACTTGATTTACTATCTCATAAGGCCATTCCTGGTGCTTCTGTCGCTTTGGACATGACAGAATTTCCGACTCGCAAGACCTTTTCATACTGATTCGAACAGACTGAGGGATAACTTTTCCTAGACCGACCAAGAAGCTGGTAGCTGTTACACTAGCCGGCTGCCTGTGTGTGTGTGTGGCTGCTGCTGTCTGGAGGAGGCTAGCTGGTGCGTATCATGGTATACGCGTCGGATCGCGATCGGCGCGGCGATTATATGTACGAATTAAAATTAAACGTCGATCGTGACGCCATATTTAGTTACTATGGTGTTGTCAATCACCATGGCACCGTTGTAGACGCGCGCGGTCGCGATATATCATGTATATATAACATCTTACAGCAAGCATCACATGCACAAGGTTCGGATCACACGAGTATAATATCGATATGATCAGGCATAGTTAAGCCGCCACCGTTTACTATGTTTACTCAGCACTGCTAGCTTGGCGTTTGGCCCAGTCGTAGAGGGTGTGCACTTCTTTGTCTTCATTTTCCCATCTTTACTTTTACTACTTCCGGTTGCTTCTCGCTTGATGAAGCTGGCTTGAGCTTTTTAATACGCGAATTACGAGGCGCGCACTATCCCAGTACCGGTTACTGCGGTACTTGCCGCGTGGACCTACTGACTAGCACTAGTCTTCCCCAAATTAATCTTGCTCGGTCAGTCCGTCTGCGGAGACTATCTCCAAGTATTGGACAGTACTGTGGCGCGTCCAGGACAAAATGGATCTAAGGCCTGGCGTGGGCGGTGACCAACTTTCCCTTCCCGACCAAGCAAAAGCCTACATCGAAAAGCACAGACTTGATAAACTTTTCCAAAGCGCCCTGGCTGCTTTGATATACGAGCGCCCAGGTAAGGGATTTTATGGAGATTTTACGTAATCAGCCTGAATCACTCCTCATCCTCGGTTTGTCACCATTGACCTCCAGTTGGCATGCACCACGATGGAGCTGCTGCATCTGGGTTTGAATCTCACCACTTGCCACCAGGTTTTGTATGAATGAGCCCGTGTTGTACGGTTTGTTGTTGTTTGCAGACGACCCTCGAGCTTTCTTGCTGGATTTCATCACCCAGCTTAAAGCATCCAGGGATTCCCGCACTCCCGCCACAAATCCAACAGTCCTGACAGAGAATAACATGAAGTCAATGTTCAATCTACTGGACTTCACAGGCAATGGACATGTGAACTTACTCCAATACCAGGAAGGTTTGTCCACTTCAGCTCAACAAAACCAACTTAGTACACCAGGATGCAACCCATATATAGCCTGTACGAGTTGTTGAGTTAAAAAAAAATGGAATGTCCATCATTTATCTGATATCAGAATGCCTGGCCAAACCTCTCATGCACACGTCAAAGATGGCGACCCTACCTGAGTCTGAACTGTACCCCTTTACAAGAGCACTTCACGGCGATACAGGGTACAAAAAAGGTGGTTTCTTTTCCTAACTGGCAGCAAAGTCGGGAAGACACCTCATTTTAGCTCGAATCACCAAACCTCCCAGGGGTACATTGTGTGATCAAAAACAGCACTTTTCCATATTTTTCTTTTCAAGTATGTTGCATCGTTTGCCCGGAGATACGTGCAACCTTTTGTCATGTTTTTTGGTCAAGTCTCCATGACAATTCTAATGTTAAAAGAAGATCTGTTAAGCCATCCAAGCTAAGCCAGACAAACGAAGCTGCAAAGCGACTCTTTAGAAAAGATGCAGAATCTTACGGTACAAAAACCCAAGGACATTGTGCAGAATGAGGAGAGAAAGACAAAACCGCAAACCAAGCTTTTCTTTCAGACTGCTAAATACGCTGAATGTAACAACCTGCTGTATCAGTACATTGAGTAAAAAAAAACTGTTGAATGTCAGTGCAGGAAAGTCTTGAAGTTTAATTTTCGCTCTTTTCTTTTAAAATTACTTCCTTGCATTTCTCCTTTTGTTTCGCTACTTTGTTAGCAATGAAAAACTTCGGTATTACAATCTACAACGAGAAGCCAGCCGGTCACTCATTTAACAAGATAAGCAAGGAGACATTTCTCCGAGAGATGTAAGTCAGCATGTCCAGTGCAGGTTTCTCGGCTTTTATTATGATGGTGTCCCAGTTGCCTGCCTATGGTGATGTCTGTAAGTTAAGTATACTCTAAATCAATTCAAACGCTTTAAAGAAAAAGTCCCAAACCAGAGGACAATGACATCTTCCTCTCTTTACTTTCCGTCTCAAGAAGAACTAAACCAGAGGGTCCCGGAAAGGGGAACATAGATAATATCAGTTTAGGACTGTAAGCTTACTACAGGACAGAGGTCAACCACCCACGCACGCTATCTGGTACGATATGTATTCAATTTTAACATTCTGGCATCGCCAGCATGAATTTTGTTGATGAGGAACTATTTTGACACAGCTCACCTGCTTAATAAGGCTCGGAACAGCTTGACTCTGCGTCATCTCTGAGTATGTGAACATGTGCCTTGTCACTGTGCACGGGTAATTACTTGTCGAACAGATGCTGTCATGACCAGTACACCGGCACAGGTGTGATCATGAGTCTCGAACGGTGACTGTGTGCCCCCGCCGCTAGTACTTCCAGTTAGCATACTAGAGAACTACTTTCCGGTTGTGCATTTTTCTCGTATACTCCGTTCTTCTCCTGTTCTTTTTTTTTGTTTTGTTTTTTTTGTATTGCGCATGCCCATGTTTTCGTCATGGAGGTTGTCGAGTGGCTCCCCTCCTTTTCTCTGTTATTTTCACCAAGTGCAATCTGAGACAAGTCTCAAACAGTCAGTGTTTGTCTTGTCTGAAACTTTCAAAGTCATGGAGAGAAATCGTATCTCGGGTTTCAGCACTAGTTTGTTTGGAACACCGGATATGTTCAATTTCTCTCCATGAATGCTTCAGGCAAGCACTGACTGCTTGAAACTTGTCTCAGAGATGCTAGTGCCTTTCTTTGCAAAATGTACAATTTTAGGTCACATCTAGCTTCAAAACAAACACTGCCATATTGCAGCTTCAATATGTTGATTGGACCCACAGCTCATCGATCAGGTTTTAGCGATAAAAAGAGGAACTGTACATGTCATCTAGCTCAAATTGTTCTGAGCCTCCGTTGTGTGCTTGGCATTGATCCATATCCTTTGTCCTTGCTAGCACTAACACTGTGCAGGGCTGTCTAGTAAATTTTATTACGACTCTCTCACAGTTCGTCTATTGCCTGACCACATGTTTCGTATGTTCTGCTTCAAAGGAGAGACGGCCTGGCAAGAACAACATCCACATACTGCCAAGGGTCAGCAGACCTTTAGTTTGGAGCAGGTGGTCAACAGCCGGCCGACCACAACTTTCAACCACTGATGCTCAAAGAATTCCACGAAGCCAAGGATCACCACTCGAATACAAATAATAATTGATGTCTTCAAAACCCAAAATCTCTCTGGCCAAGTTATATTTGTGTATATGCGCAGGCTGAAGAGCGTGGTCTAAGCACGTATCAATGTTTAATGCTGAGTTGCCATGATGTGACTGATTTTGAAAAAATTGTGCATGACCTTTGTTAATATTCTGAATTCGACATTAGAATACTTTTGTCTTGTTCAAGTTGCTTGATGGTATTGTTACAAACTGCAGTGTTGCAGCCATGCTGATCAATGGCAGAACATCTTACTGATACCCACAATTTCAGTGCAGTACTTGTTCATGCTGGTGCTTTAGACGACTTGCATACGACGATGGCATTCATGAGCCGAGTTTGCCGAGAGGGCGTATTTGAATCAAGGTTTCAATTGAGTTTAATGAAAGAAGCGGCTAATTGGCCTTCGTTTTGTTGGGTAGGGTAAAATGAATCCAACATTCAGTTACTAAATCCTACATTAATCATGGACCTTTTCCAAACCCACAATCAATTCTACCTTGATCGCTTTTATAGTAGCACTGAAACAATTGCCACTTTCTCCGTTTCGGCTCTTTCCTTTTTTTACTTCTCCATTGAGTTTCGGTTATTACCGACAATTGCGCAGTTACGACCACGCTTTACAAGCGGAGCCAGGCACCGCATGAGCTCAGTGTATTGGTATATAGGAAAGCATTAGTTGCCCGGATATCCATAACCTTATAATCTACAGCAGATAATCAAAACATGCAGTTCATAAGAGGTACCCAGAACTATCGCTAAAGGTAATCAAGCTTTCAATGAGCTCCCATTGTTGGTACGGTTTTGAAAATGCATGACCTTGTGTTAAGATCAGACCTGGCATTTGCATGGAGTTTGTCCAAACGGAGACCGTATAACTCTAATTTTGGTCAAAGTAAAATAGCATGGTATTGAAACGTATTCGATGTTTCCACGGAAACTTCAACCGCTAATCAGAGCGCACGTTACGGTGAATTTCACCACATTGATTTTCTTTAACTTTGACGTTGGTCGGTCAATGTTTTCGGTGTATGGGCATGCACTCTCATTACCAGCTGAACAGTTCTGCGGAAACACCGACTGCATACCTAATATTAGACTTCACCAAAATGAGAGTCCGTTGCACAATTTTCGCTGGAGCAAAGTCTAAATACCAGCTCAGCGCAGGTCCAAACTCGACATCCGGTCGTTTTCAAAAGCTGTGCGAACAACGGGAGCTTTTCGAATGATTACCCATTACTTCAGCGATAGTTCCCAATTTCGAAAAGATCTTTGTATTCGTGGCAAAACAGGCCACCTTTCATAGAGTATTGTCCCACACATCATAAAACAACCTGAGGAAATTACGTAGCGGAAGTAGCAAGATGTGTACCCAATTGCCACCCTCCTCGTCAAACATTTTCTTTTTGGCCATCCCGGGCCGGGAAACGTGACCCGCACGAGACCACGACGTCACATTGCTACGACAGTCGAAGTATACTGTGGACAGTGAAAGCACTGTCCACAGTACACTTTGACATTGTGCCTTGATACTGAAAGTTGGTGCGACTCGAGACCTGTGTCAAAGTTTAAAGCCAAACGGAGACGCGGTGAAATTCTGACCTTAGATTATATGTGCTCGTTATCGGCCCTTATGGTCCTCGAATCAGCTGGGCCACATATATTGCATGGAGATGGCTGCATTGTCTCCATAACTACAAACAGTTTTGTCCGGTTTGAGTTTATAATCATGGCAAGCCCCAAACTTTGGCCCAATGCCATAATGATATAGCAAATTGAGTCCATCAAATCTTGCCCAGCTCAGCATAGCGGGCCAGGTGCATTGGCTGGGTTCAGAAATCTGCTGAAATGCACAGTGCATGTGTTTTAGTCTGCGGGCCCGGCAAATCTCAAAAGTCAAAGTTGCGTTGCCAACAAGTAGTACCAGAACAAATGTTCCAAAGGAGATTAAAGGAAAAGCGAACGCCAATGTTGGCCTTCGAACAGCTGTACATGTGCAGAAGACACTCAGAATGACAGCCCAGTGTCCTTTTGCCAATATCCAAACTAAATTATTTACCTTAGCAATGGGACCTTTGCCAGTCAAAATCTGTACTTAATTGTGGGTGATACGTTGCCAGCCCTGCCCAGCTGATAACGGACCATAGCAGGATAATTTTATCAATAGTTTTTCGACAGGTTATGCTCTTGGCTTCAGTGCCTTACTACTGTAATGCGTGGCATTTGAGCCTCCCTGCTGTTGGTGCGTGGTTGATGCAATGCTGTTAGTCCGCATGAGAGGACCTGCTCAACGTCTCGTCCACACGTTGTCGGCCGAGATCGTGAACGATTATGAAGCACTTCACCGAGCGCTCCGTCAGCATTTTTTGCCTCCGGAGAGGGTGGTCCTCTACCGCACGGAGCTTCGTGCTCGCCGCCGGCGCCCTGAGGAGCATCTCCCCGATTTGGCCGAGGACATTACGTTGCTTACCCAGAGAGCGTATCCCGTTGATCCTGATGCCGGTGCCCAGGCTCAGGCGCTGGTACAGCAGCTGTCCCTGGACACATTCATCGATGCGCTTGACGATGCGCTTCGTCCGCGAGTGCACGAGAGGGGTCCAGCGACGCTCGCTGATGCTTTATATCACGCCGTAACTCTCGAGGCTCTCGACGAGGCCGAGCTTCGACGTGGAGGATCCGCAGCGGTCCGTCACGCCGCAGTCGAGCAATCGACCATGGCACGTTGGGACGCCCGCTTTGACGCGTTAACCGCACGCGTGGATGGCTTAATGTCAGCCGTCGAGCGGCTCCTCCCTGGACAGCCCCATCGTGACCCCATGCCCCGCTCTCCAGGCCCAGACCGGCGTCAAGGGCGGCAACACCAACGTTCTCGTCGCGTGGTTTGCTACCACTGCAACGAGCCCGGACATGTTCGCAGCCAGTGTCCCCTGTTGTCGCGTCCTGTGCCAAGCGCCACTATGGCCGGCGCCCCGGCACCTACCCGTGCTGCCAACCCTTTAAACCAATAACGGCTGACGATGGTGGCCGATCGTCAGCCTTCGTGGAGGCTTTTGGGCCATGTCGTGGTAATGTAAATACTGATTTTTTTGTCTTCTAAACTTCGGCCGAGTGTCGTGGTTGCTCGCTCTGGTGCGGCTGGAGTGTTTGCGCAATGTTTAATCCAGCAGTTTAATGGTAATGTCACCCAACGCAGCGCTGTGAAAGTGAATTGTTTGGTGGACACAGGTGCTGCCGCCACTATAATTTCTTCAAGTCTCTTGGCAGAGTTGAATGGGGATCAATGTCTTTTTCCGGCTAGCCATCTTGGGGTAAGCCAGGTGGTCTCTGCTAATAATCAAGCATTGGATCTGCTGGGTGCTGTCAAGTTGCATGTTTCTTTTCCTGGGGTATCTAATGCTCCTGGTCCTCTTATGATAATCCCCGCTTTGGTTGTGTCCTCCCTCAGAGAGCCCTGTCTCCTAGGGATTGATTTCTTGTCTGAGAATGGTATTTCTATTAACCTACGAGAGAATGTCCTATCTGGGTCTGGCTGGATGGTGCCTTTAATTCATACCAATCCTGTTTTTAATGATGGTGCTACTTCTCAGGCTGATAGGCAGGTTTCTCAATCTCTGGCCTCTGTTGTGTCCGTGTCTTTGTGCCAAACTGTGGTCATTCCTCCGTGGCATGAGGTGGTTGTGCCTGGCCATCTTCAGGGTCAGTCCCCAGGAACAGCAGGTCTTGTGGAACCAATGGAATCTCTGCCATGCCAATTCAATGTCTTAGGGGCCGCTGTGCTGGCGGAATGTACCCAGGCAGGAACTGTGCCTGTCCGGTTGTTAAACCCCAGTTCTGATTCTGTTCGGCTCCGTCGGTGTACAAAAGTTGCCACCTGGTCATCTGTGAGTGGGGCAGAATGTACGGCTGCCCATCTCTCCGTCAAGTCACCATCTGTTCTAAAAACAGAGTCTGCTGCGGACTTGTTCAATTGGACCGACTTTCAGGGCAACGCAGAGGAACTTGAACAAATTAAAGGCTTGATGGATGAATTTGGTGATGTGGTGGCAAGTAATCCCAATGATGTTGGTATGACTGATGCAGTGGAGCACCACATTCAGACGGGTTCTGCCCCTCCAATTAGACAAGCACCTCGACGGTTATCACCAAATCGTCGCGCCGAGGTAGGGAAGCACCTGCAAGCTATGCAGAAGACCGGTATTATTGAGGAGAGCAAGAGTCCTTGGGCAAGCCCAGTTGTGCTTGTGCCAAAGAAAGATGGATCAACCAGGTTTTGCGTGGATTACCGCAAGTTGAACGCTGTGACACGTCGTGACGCGTTTCCCTTGCCCAGAGTTGACCAAACTCTTGACAGCCTGGGTGGTGCAAGGTTCTTCTCAACATTAGATTTGCAGTCTGGATATTGGCAAGTGCCCCTGGCACAGGACTCCAAGGAGAAGACGGCATTCACTACTCATCACGGACTTTATCAATTCAGAAAGATGCCATTTGGTTTAACCAATGCTCCAGCCACCTTTCAAAGGCTCATGGAGGCTGTTCTCCGGGGTCTCAATTTTGAATTTTGTCTGATTTACCTGGATGAC
>JAOWAR010153040.1:0-11109 GCA_028571005.1 Clathrina lutea
AGTATATACAGCAGAGAATGGTCAAGCTGAATTTGATTGGAGAGTGGGTAGTCATTTGGTGTTGATGGAGGACGTGTGTGTGTGGGAGGGGGGGGGGGGAGGGCTAATGGGAACAAAGATGGAAGTGAAAGAAGTGACTTCTGAAGCAGTTGAAGCAGTTTGGAACCGGCTGCCACCTGAGCAGCTGAAAACTGATCAACAGTCGATTCAATGGCAAGCCAGAAAGAGCTCTTCAATCTGTGCATTGGAAGACAAAGTAGCACCCTGTTGTGAGAATAGAAAACTGCTTCAATGGGTAAAGAAACTGTACCAATAAGCCACAGAAACCTCGTGCTTTCAGCTTCATGCTACACAAAACACTCTTCCAGAGCTGGTGTCCCTCTTTGTACAATAAACTAAAGCATTCCATTACTTGGTGCATGAGCTGCAAAGTGTTTGGTCTGACTACAATTTATTCTACTTTTCCTCCCTACAATTTATTCTACTTTTCCTTGAGGCTAGAAATGGGTAATACTAGTTCTTATGCCAGCCACTATCGTCAGAATTTGGCTCCATGGGCTTTGACTGGGCCAGACTGGCCACGTGCAGTACAGAGATGGCTTCTGAGTAGAGCAAAGGTCACTTTGCACCTTTGAACATCTGTCCTTCAGTGAAACTTTTCATGGCTAGATAGTGGATACAATTCAGGATATGCTTTTGTTTTGAACAGTCTGTCGGCCTTAATATGTCGTGAGCTGAGGAGCCGACCAAAACCTGCTCTTGGTGAACCAGATAGTGAATCCTAAGTTCTTCAACTTTCCAGCCATCCAAATTTCTCTCCAGGTCAGGTTTCCTAAGCAGGAAACGACCTCCTAAGTGAAGATTCCTTCTTGCCAGACGCTCTTTCTATGCTGCACGTCAACAGACTCAACTTCTTTGAAAATTGGCATGCGATCTAATAACTTCCACAACAGTGCCTGATGTATTGGAAGCTGTCTGTCAAGTCCCTGCGAATAATTTCTTTTTACTGTGCTAGCGTTTCTTCTCCATTCACACAACACCATGATACTCAATTTCTGTCAGAAGAATTTGTGCCAATTGTCACAACAGTTCACGATCATAGGCAAACGCTTTCCACTTCCACATTACAGTGGGCCAGGTTGCGGGCAAGCTTAGTTTAGGCAGGCATGGCAGCCATACATGTGACAGGACTAAGGCCATTCACCAAAACAACAGAGCTCCGCTGATGATCAGTTCTTTCTGCTCCTCAAGGGACTTTGCCAGTTGAGGCAAGTGGCGGCTGTGGTTCAGTTGAATCAAGCAATTGAGGATGGCCGCGGTTGCTTGGTCTGGCAGTTCAGAATGAAGCTGTGCCAAAGCAAATAGCATCCGCTGTATGAGGTCACCAATTTGGCTATCAGCTGAGGCAAGCTCATTGGCGACACACAACGTGCCGCAGCCTACTGCACACTTCATCGTACCAACACTGATGCTGAAACTTTGGGACAGAGTGGCCAACACCTGTTGGACCACATTTCTGTATGCTGGAGTGCCGGGGGAATGCTTTGTTGAGAGCAAGTGTAGCATTCGACTCATCTTGTCCAGGAAAGCATCTACGTCGGATGAAGAGAATATTTGGTCCTCAAGGGCCTCACACAAGGCTGCAAACTCCAGGTCTGCTTGGCCAGTCATTGTCTTATTACTAGGAAGTTGCGGTTGATTTCCCGATTGAGACAAATCTAAGCAGTGAAAGATCAAAGGAGGAGAACATAGCTTGGCCAAGATTTCATTCCCAGAGGTGCAGATAGATGTTTTTAAATGGACATAAGCTTGCCAACAATGTTGGAAGGTGATAATGAATGTACAACGAGGAGTGTTGAGCAAGGGTTGCCAACTGGGTGTGAGCCTCTAAGTCCTACAGTTCATGCTTTTATTGAAGATTCGTGCAGCAACTTCCTGCAATTGTGTTCAAGTCATTGCTACCACTCGAATCTCTTAGTGTTTCATTCTGGTGTTTTTAGTAATCATAAATATTGATTAGATTTAACATGAGTAGTTTAAGACCAAAAATCGCCCAAGATGCAAAATGTAACGGAATTTTAGGAGAGCTGTTGGTAGATGATTCTTCCATTCAGTAATACAATATTCTCTCTCACAACGGTTTCCATAGTAATCTTCTCTCTCACAACGGTTTCCATGACACTATTAGACCGACCTTCCCCAACTTCTGGGACCAGCCAAAAACCACTTCTCTGTTTGCTCTTCTCTGTTTTCTACTCTTTGTCTCCGTGAATTTTATAGGATTTGACAAAGTAACCGTTTAGAAAAACGAATCAGCGCGCTGAGTCCCTCCCAAGGAAGACATCAGGAATTTTCTCGCAGATTTATTTTTTACAGCGGCCCAGAAGTTGGGGCCGGTTTGCCTAAGGCGACATGAGCGAGCTCCAAGAAGGTGCACATCACAGAGCACAGGCATAGCGAAAGGCGAAAAGTACTCAGATGGTGGCTATAATTTTAAATCTGCTTCTCAAATATTTCCTGCTTCTCTACAGAAGTGTGCCTCCGCTGCTATCCAGATGTATGTGAGAGTTTGCATCAAAATTTAGGACAATCCCATATCCAACTGTATGGAGACTACTGGGTTTGGATGGAGGGCGCCAAGTCATATATTTGTGTGACAAGACATGTACAGCGCCTAAAGGAATTCATGATATTGTTGAGTCCACTCTAAGCAGAGTGGAACCACACCTCAGGTCCAAAATCCGATAGATCCATTCATTTTGGAACCGTGAAATGCGCACCTTGCCTTTACATGAGTGAGAGGTTGAACGCACACATGACTAACATCCATGGAAATGCTGCTTCTCCAGTCGCTAGACAAAAGCGTTTGTGAAAGCCAAACGAAACCACAAATTCATACTTGATCCAGGCCAAGTGGAAGCCAGTTTAACCTTTATATCTCTGTTTGTCCTGATCAATTTTGCATGACTAGTTGTCTTGGCTCGTTTGCTGGGCATAAACCTTGTGCATCAGAGCTATACATTGAAGACGCCTTAGAATGCCCGTCTTTTTCGTATACATTTGGGACATGCTAGACTTCGTAAAACCTAGAGATGACTAAACCTATGCGGGAAGAACTGGAATACTTGTGAGCGAGCACCCATTTCAGTGCCTTCGAATTATTAGCCTTCATCTTGAAATTGAATATTTTTTGCTACGAAAGTGCGAAAGGGCGTCTGACCAATACTTAAAATTAACTGCATCCATACACATGTGTCATCATAGTAACGTCAAGGATACAGCACATGTATCGTCATAGTAACATCAAGGATACAGCACATGTATCGTCATAGTAACGTCAAGGATACAGCCACCAGGCCTTTATTGTTTGGTTTGATCCAGTTTACATAGTGACTTGCATCATGGACGGATCCCTTCCCTATTGTTATGTAGAGCACTGAAGGCCGCAAGTGGTGGCGCAACTCCACATTTGTTATTATTTTGCTGATTAAGAAGTGTTGGAAAGGACAATGGCCTGCCATCTTGCAAGGACTACTATAGGTGGAAACACGACGATAGATTGGTAAGGGTGAGATACTTCCTACTCTCTAGCTGCTTCCCTCTACTGCTGTATTCTGGATTAGCGCTTTTGGAAAGCAGCGGTTTGCGTTTTTGGACAGATAGCTGAGTTTCACATAGAAAGTCTTTAAACTACTCACTCTGCTGTATTGGAAAAATATTTCCACTCGTAATCATTTCCCTGTGCTCCTGAAGCCTCCTCTCCAATTCAGGCAGCCCACGCTGGTGAGAGAGGTCTACCCACCACTGCAGGTTTGTCACGACTGAGTGGTCAGGTGATGATGAGTTTAGCTGATGAAGAGAAATCAGAATTGCCTGAACCTCATTGTCATCTCGACAGCCGGCTAGTGACTGTTCATTTGCCACGGTGAGAGCACAACAGCCAACTACAGGCTTGATCGGCCCATCACAACTCACAAAAAACTGAACCACGCTGATGTATAGACTTTGTAGGGTGTTCCGATGATCAGGTGTGCCGGGCGGGTGGCTAGTCGACAGGCAGAGCAGCATGCGGGACGTCAGAGTTATGAAGCCCCGTCTATCTTGAGTGAATACGCAGTCCTCCAGGAGATCATGCAGAGTCGGGGCTTTCAGCATACTTGCACAGCAGGCCTGGTATTCTGCCCCAACTTCTGCCTTGCTGAGTGCAGAACTCGGCAATTCTGTCATGTCTATATTGGAGAGAACCTGCTTGATGGGAATTCTAGGAGGCAGATACTCCGTTTCGACGAAACTCTCACATGGACAATCATCCAAGAAGGCGTCTGAGATATTGTTGCCGCCCAACCAGACACACTCCAGCTGTTGACACGCTGCAGATGATGCGGATAGAGTCAAAGCTAGCTTGCTTGCACCAGCGTCACTGATCCTGTTCCCGGACAATGAGAGGCTGTGCAGGGTTCTGCTTGAAGCAATGGGGCTTGCGAGAGTGCTCACACCAGAATCCCCGATGTGGTTATGGCTGAGATCAATTTGCATCATGCTCACACCAAGGCGGCTGTACTGAGGTGAGGAGATGCCTGAGTGCACTTGGTGGTCAGACAAGCCTGTATGTGACAGACAGAGAATCTTGATGGAGTCACACTTGTACAGCAGAGACTCAAAGCACTGCCGACTGGATTCACTCGTTTCTCCCTGGAAGACTGGGTTCCGTGATAAGTTCAGATAGACCAAGGTGCTGTAGTGCAAGGACAAAGATTTGCCTAGAGCACTTGCACCGGCCAGGCTGACACAATTGCTGCTCATGCGAAGTCCTTTCAATGCAGTGTTGGCTGCAAGGTATGTAGCAAACACACTTGCACCGTCATTTCCAATCAGGTTATCATAGACATTGAGAGCTTTCTTAGCCTTTGCAGAATCTGAACGCATCAAAACATCCACAACCCTCACCGCCTCTTCACATCTGATTCCCCTGGACTGCAAATCCAGGTAGGGGTTAGGACTACTGACGCAGATGTCCAAGGAGTCTGTGACAGCTTTCCCACTGACCATTTCAAATCCCATTTGAATCAAGCATCGACGGCACTTCCAGCTAGCCGAGCGGCGTGCAGCAACCAGACTAATGGCGGTTCTGGTGAAGTTTATGCCAACCGCTTCAGAGTCAATTGATGTCTTGATGATGTCACACACTCGCTGATCATGCTGAGCATGGCGTGCCTCGAAGAATTTTGCAGTGACTGACAGAGCTGCATTGCTAACATTGTTTTTGGAAAGGTCGATGATCCGCAGACCACGCAGGCCTTGCAGGTGGGGAAGCAAACCACAGACAGTTTCATCTCCGATACTGCACTCTGAGAAGCCCAGGCCAGTGAGCTGTTTTGCCTTTTTCAAGGCTTTCCCGGCCACATCACCATCGAGGTGCTCCAGTTTATTGCCTGTAAATGCAATCTCCTGTAATAGAGAGGCTGGGTGAAGACCATCCAGCAGCTCCTGCACACCCGTGGTCGATAACAGATTATCGTTGAGATGCAATTCCTGGAGGAATCGGCAGCCATTCAGAAGGGAACCGATATCGACAGCGTCCTCATTTGAGAGATTGCACTGCGTCAATCGTAACACAGAGATTTGACATGACCTTAGCCTGAAGCTGAGCGAGGAAAAGCAAGGGCCAGAAATCGCATTAAGTGAAAAGTTTATGCCCCTGAGATGAGTTAGCCCTGCGGCAAGGATTTTCATTTTCTCGTCTTGAAAACCACAATTGTAGAGCTGAGCAATGGCCAACTGAGGAGAATGCTCCAAGGCAAACGCCATTGCTGACAACTGATGATCTAGAGTGTGGTGGCTGCCCGCTTCCACTCTGTTTCGAGGAAACAGCCAGCTGGTTGCCGTGCTGATGTGGTTGAATTTGCTGTGCTGCTGCTGCTGCTCCGCCAAACAGCTAAGCAGGAAGTACCGTTTGCGTATGGCAGCTGTAGTGATTCCCTGGGCATTCATAGCAGTTGAGAGCTGGATAATAAGCTCTGGAAGTAAACTCAGCTGAAGGAGGCCAGCTAGAAACCTCCAGAAGAGCCACGTGTGCTCATCGGGACCAACCTGTTTCAAGGTTTTCTCCAAGGAAGCAGCAAAGTCATCTGCTTTGGCCAAGCTCCAGGCTGCAAAGTACTCCTGCCAGCTCAAGTGGTAGAAAGTTAATACTGCGTTGCTTGCCGACGAGCCAGGCCCTCTCATCCGTGTTAACAATCCTATGTCTTCAGCACCATGTGGACACTTCTCATCCAGTTCATTGCAGCTGAATGTAAACCGTTTGTCTAGGAGATGTTCCATAGCCAGTTTCCCCAGTTCATCCGCAGCTTGTAACAAGCGATGGGCCTCATCGTCTATGCTTGGAAATCCAGATACAGCACTTTGAGACAGATTATCACCTGTTTTTTGTGCAGTCCTTTTTCTCTCAGCAATTTTACGAGCATTTCGATAAACCACCTTGTCCAGCATCTGGCTGTAGAGTCTGGTTATCGATGAAGGAATCCCTTTCTCCTCCAGATCAGAATCAGAGAAGAGGTGGATAAGCATAGCTGCGAAGAGTGGAGTCTCCTGCGCTGCCGCCCGCATTTGCACCCTTTCCGGTGTCTTGAGCTGGCAGTTGAACCTCTGTGCGTCCTCTGCTCCCAGACGACGACACGCAAGCTGATACAAGCGTTCACCTTTCAGGCCGACAAGCGAGAACATGCGATCGAATCCAGCCGGATTGAGTTCCAAAACTCTAAAGACGTCCACTGTGGGCCGAGATGTGACGATGAGAGCTGACCTCGAGAACATTCCCTCTCCAAGGAGCATGTCTGCAAAAACAGATCCTTGCTGAAGTAATCCTCCCGGCACTTCATCCCCACCATCCAACAGATACAGTACATGTTCTGCGTTTTCAGTCAGGAACGCTACTATTTCATCGCATTGTTCGTCCTTGAGGTGATGGTCGAGGCCAAGGAATACCCGGACAGACATAGTCGTGACACGGACAGCATCACGCCCAGGAATAAAGATCACCGCTCGAAAGCGTTTGAAGCTAGCCATATCAGGGTTGTTCCAGTCGAAGAGGATTTTTCGACAAAGCACACTTTTTCCAGAGCCTGCCCAGCCAAGGATAAGTGCTCGGTTTATCGGCTCCCGGCGCTTCTTCGTTTGAAGGAGAATCTCGAGATTTTTCAACTCTTCTCCTTCACTGCCCTCTGCTTTTGCCTTTCTAGCGTATTGGGCCAGCTGTTTCGCATCACTTCCCTGCTGTTGCTTGAGAAGCCTCCAAGCTTGTTTGTATGACAGCGAGGACACACTGACATACACGTCATTGACACACTCCTTGTCCTCGTCGTAGAAGTCCAGCGGGCTGATGCGTGACAGCTGGGCTGCCTCACTGTGAAGGTGCTGCAGGTACTGCTTGACTGTAGCTGTCATGCCATTATGGGAACCCAGAGATTCTGGAGAAAACAAACAGGCGTATCGGAAATTTGTTTCGGAAAAGAGAGCAAAGAAGACGGCGGGATACATGACAAGAAAATACTATTGGACATAATGATGACTTTTCTTGAGTGAGTTTCCGTGGAACTAGTTCAAGAAACTTGAGGTGATTGGTTATTTTCCAATGCGATTGTCTGTAGGGTGAGTTCATCTTATAGATGTGATTTCATGTGATACAACATGATATTAGTAGATGGTATTATAATGATGATGATTATCATGTGCAGATAGTAATCTTGATCTCTGCACGAAAACCGGAATTGTTTTCTCGTCGCAGTAGAGCTAAAGACTGCTCATTGTCATTAAAATCTACCACTGGTCTTTTCTCAGTAGTAAATGATTTGGGGAAACTGTCCAATTATACCTACTAACCTAAACAGGAATTTCAAAAGAAAAGAACGGAATGTTTCCATTTATCCTCTGATATGAAACATTTCATCAACAACTTAGTTCAGAGCCATCCACAAAAAGCCAAACAGAAAATTGAAACGAAAAGGTTTTGCTATGGTCAGTGGATTGACGACTGTTTCTGCTTGAAAAAATCATGGCCAGCAGGGTCATATCACACGGGTGCGAGGCCCATCACCAGATCCTCATTGCTATGAGGCCAACCATGTAGCGCCTGCGGCGCCAGCCACGCATACACACGTAGGCTATGTACATAGATCTACTGCATGTGCATTGTAGATCCTACTGTCGATCTCGACAAAGCTGCTTTGCCGTGAATGAAAGGTTGTCTTTTGATGATTTGAAATCTTCGTTGCAGATATTCTACCCTTGCTTCACATAGAAAATTAAGTAATTTTCTCCTTGTGCTAGGAAAGAGCAAGCCTATACTAAGTGGCTGCATTGATTCTCGGTCGCCGACTCAGTGGCATTTGCCACTGTGAAGCAGAAGTGATTGGCGACCCACACGGCGTTCGGAAAGTGAAGTGCTTGCCAGCCATTGCGATCGAAACAGATAGAAAGAAAATGACAGCGAAAATCAAGTCAAACAAGCGCTGAAACTAAACAGAACGGCCAGACGTCTACCTTCACCGCGGTTGAGAACTGTGTCATGACCAGCAAACGCTAGCATGATCATGAATGTTGAAAGTAGGCTGTGCCCTGGCACTGCTGCTTCAAGTCAGCACACTGTTTCGAATTACCGGAGTTTCCGGTCTTTCACCTTTCTAGTGTACTTCTCCTTTTCATCTTGCGCATGCCCTTTTTCCTCATCATGGAGGCTGCTTTGCCTCGTGTGTTTCCACTCTTCTCTGTTCTTGCAGTTTCTATCTGACACAAGATTAGTATCGAGAGTCAGTCTTTGTCTTGCCTGAAACATTCATGTGTACAAAATAATCGTACCCAGTGTTCAAGACAAACGGAAACCGCCTTGACAACTTTGCAAACCCCAATAGGCTGGCAAGCCGGCCTGCAAATTAAAGCTGTTCTCGATATGCCCCAACATGTGTACGTATGGCGAGCTTCCCGATCGATTTTGGCAGTCTCAGAAAGCTGCCCGATGGCCTAGGCACAAGCCCAGCAGCCTATGTTATCCTAGCAGCATAGGCCATAGCCGAAAGCAAAATTATACACGAAAGAGCAATGACCAACTTCGGAGTTCGAACAAGAAGATGCCATTCCACGTGCTAGAGGTGTATGCATGGCCAGCGCTAGCAATTTTTTGCGCTTGATTTTGGCATTGTAAATGCCTGTTTTCCATGGCTTTCTTCACCGCATAAGTAGACCTGTCCTCGAGGAGTCAATACATTTGTGAAATGGCTTGGGACAATAGCCCGCTTTGCCCAAAGTGGACAAGTTTCCAGACTTGACCTAGCTATATGTATATATTCCTACGGCGAAGGCAAAGCTCAGGAAGAGCAGGAAGCGTTGTTCTCTGCGAGCATCGCAGGAAGATCAGGAAGCGTTTTTCTCTGCAACTATCAGGAAAGCTTCAGCCAATGGGAAATGTGCGTAGAGGCAGTCATGTCAGGTGTGCTATGCCAGATCTGCCTGAAATGGATTGCCTCGTTTGTCGTTTTCAGCAAAAACAGCAAGCAAGAAGTTTTGTGATGTTTGCCAAAAAGTAGAGATCGGGAGAAAAGATAGATCAGGATTTTCGGCGCAAAAAAATAGAGCAGGTGCGGACTGTAGAACTACACGTGACATTGCATTGCTGGCCATGAAGAATCCAAATCAGAATAGTCCTCTCTGCTCTGGCCCAAGACACACTCTTTCAGTTCATGTCTTTTCTAGACAGAAGGGGAAAAATAAAATTGAATGTGACCTTATTTAAGGCCTAGAGAAGCTGAATGTATAGTAACCGCTTTCCGTATTAACACTTTTGTACTCTGGATGTATGACGCGCTTTTCTCTATACCTTCATCTAGCCCACAAGAAACCAATTTATGTCCACACCAATTTACGCAAACCTATTTTCAGGGAGCTTTCCACACAGTGTAACCTACACCCCTCATCTGAAGTTTATGGTGAGCCGAGAAATTCAACATTGCGCACCTCCATTTCCTCTCTGTGAAGAACAGTTCAAAAACAGAAGGAAGAAGCTGTTTAAGGATAATGCTCTCACCTAGTGCAGCAGCTCGCTTGATCTGCAGCGGACGGTCCTTCACAAGGTATGTCTGCATACAGGAAGAGAACAATTACGCCGACATCATGCAATCTACTTCATCTCTGCAGGACTGAAACCTTAGAGGAATCGAGAGTTTTCAATTATCACTAGAGCTTACCACCACCACTTTATTGTGTTACTTCCATTTTTAATTGACAATCTATAGATGAAAGGCCAAAGTGTCACTGTTAATGTCCAAAATGGGAAACACATTTACAAGGTTTATGAGTTTGAAAAAAGGACGTTGTGTGCGAGTTGTGAACTTACCGGAAGCAATGTCTCCAGACATTCTGCAAGGTCTGGACGGAACATTCTATCCTTGAACACTGTCAGTAATGCTTCTTTCCTCTGCTGATCGCTCATCTTGGAGATCTCTGGTTGGCCAAGCCACATGCGGAAAAGCTCTGTTGCTACCGTGTTGTAGTTGTGGCGATACTCCACACAAAGCTCAAACACTATGTCAAACCGCTCTTCGCCTTTCAGGCCAAATTGGTAAGCAATGCGGTAGCACATGCCAATCTCCTTGATATCCATACCCAGTGAATCGAGCAGAGGAAGCCAATCAACTATGAGAAAAGCACAAATGTAATAAATATCTGAAGTCAGAATTCAGACATTCTAATTCGTGAAGGAGGAAGACAATAATTGGTAGTCATGGTTACAGGTAGTGTTGAAACGAATATACTGATTCACTATCGAATGGTTTCTTTTGTTAACAAAGGAATAACATTCTTCAACAGTGCCAGCATCAACCCAAACATTGCCATCAGTTCCAGTAAGCAGTTCCAATGCTTCATCTTCAAGTACCCTAGAGAGACAGGTAGAGAGAGAGAGAGAGAGAGAGAGAGACAGACAGACAGACAGATCTAGACAGAGAGAGATAGAGACAGACAGACAGACAGACAGACAGACAGACAGACAGACAGACAGATAGACAGACAGATAGACAGACAGACGAACAGACAGAGAGAAAGAAAGATCTTGACAGAGAG
>JAOWAR010153051.1:0-11108 GCA_028571005.1 Clathrina lutea
TTCCGCTTGTCAGGATGACAGTGATCGACTGATGAAAAGGGCCATACGCTGCTGCTCTTGTATTTTTCTTTGCTTTTTCCTTTTCTTCGTGTGTACAGACGCGTAGTCTACGGATCCTTTCTGGCCCGACACGACCTTGGTCGATCCGACCCGTTTATGCACGTAGCTTGGTGGAATAGGCTCTGTGAGAAGTAAACGTTTGGCTAAGCTGGTCCGAGCTCCGAACGATGTGCGTGCCTGGAAGCCTTGCAACTTCCAGCAGAACTTCGAACGACAGCGGCCCCTACGTTATCAGTGCAGGCATTCTCTGCTTTTCCTCATTTGCGTACAGGCTTGGTAATAGATCTTTATAGTGTCAAAGTGTGTGTGTGTTTTGGGAGGTGGGCTGGCTCGCCAAGTGCTGAAGACGTGAGGCCAGGAGCATGTGCAGTTTGTTTGGTAAAAATAAATTCTGTTGACGAAGCGAAACGTGTGGTGTTGGCTCTCATAAGAACTCCCGAAGACTTCCGGTGGAAATGTGGCAAGTGATGAATATTTCTCTTTCTCTCTTTTTTTCAACGGTAATGAACTGGCCGAGTGCTGAAGGGGCTGGGAACAAAATGTGCATGGCAAACCTATTGCACCCTACAAACGGTTCTGCCTCTCTGGATGATTGCTTTTGGCACCAAAACCACACTTCACCTGCGAAGTCTGACAATTAGGTGCTTTCGTACGGACACGAAACTAGAGAGAGAGAGAGAGAGAGAGAGAGAGAGAGAGAGAGAGCCATCAGCTGAAATTCAAGTGAACGAGAGAGAGAAAACAAAGTTTGCTAAGCTTGCTGCGTGTGATGTTTGATCGAAGCAAACGCTCGCTTGTCTAGAGACAGACTTTGGGAAGTGCACCTGGGTGTGTTGGTAGAAAGAGGTACCCCAACCGGGCAAGGCATGTCTAGTTCGGGGCCTCTCTTTGCGCTTCGAGATGAATTTCGAAACCCCTTTCGCAGATTTATCCGAAGCCTTCTTCTTCGAGATTTTCCTGCTTCGACTCCGGGGAGAGCCTCTTCTTGCAATCACAGTTACAGCTATCACTCCAAGGCTTGTGAGGAACCAAATTGCAGCTGTGTACGTTCGCACCGTGAGGCCACTGGACCATATTTGGAAAGAAAAGAGATACACTTGAAACGATCTAAACTGACCGCGCACTGCGCTCATTTGCTTTCGCCGGCTGAAGCGACTTGTAGATCTGCAGAACACAGGGGAAACCTGCAATACGCATGCAACTACTCTACTGGCGGCATCAGTGATGTTCCCTTCAAAACCTACTTTGTGGTCACTGCAGATGCTTCATTCCTTCCTTTCAGGGATGATCACTGAAAGGCAAGAGTTAGAGGCTCAATGTATTTCGGTGATTCTGGTATGAAAAAGAAAAAAAGAAATCCTGGCGGAGCGCCGAAGACATGAGGCCCATGAAGCTTTTCGCCGAACTTCAAAATGATCAGACACTAAAATGATCAGACGTCCAGTTTTTTTTCCTTCTCCGTTCGAATTATGGAATAGCACCGAATACGGATTGCAGAATGGGGAGGGGATACGCATGCGACTACCCTAGTTGGGAGGGGATACGCATGCGACTACCCTAGTTGGGAGGGGATACGCATGCGACTACCCTAGTTGGGAGGGGATATGCATGCGACTACCCTAGTTGGGAGGGGATACGCATGCGACTACCCTAGTTGGGAGGGGATACGCATGCGACTGCCCAAGTTGCAGAATCTGTGATACTCCCTTCAAACTTTATTTCATGGTCTTGCATTGATCCCTTCTTTTCTTTCTTTTCTTTCTAAGATGACAAATGAACAGCAAGAGTTTGAGGCTCGACGTAGTAGAGAGATTCTGGTTTAAAGGGAAAAAAAACAAATCCCGGCCGAGTGCGGAAGGCATGAAGGCTGTGAAGCATCTCGCCAAACTTCGAAATGATCAGACGTCCATTTCTTTACTTCTCCATTCGAATCAGGGAATCTCACCGAAGACGGATCGGAAAATGAGGATGGGGCGTGAAGGTAGGGTGACTGTGGTGGCTCCATATGCACGCCCCTTGTTGGCCTCAGATGGGTCTCGAACCCACGGCCTTGGATTCGTGCTCTGACACTCTAACCGCTGAGCTACGGAGACCCATGCTTCACCCAAATCATTCAACTTCATTTTGTCTCCCTGACGACAGCATTGCTACTGCCTAGCTCTCCAGCTGCAGTAATCGAGGCAGCAATGCAGTCAGCAGTGAGACAAAACGAAGTTGGATGATTTGGTTGAGGCGTGGGTCTCAGTAGTTCAACAGTTAGAACATCGGGGCCGTGGGTCTGAGCCCCACCCGAGGCCAACAATTTTTTCTTTGTTCCACGTCTCTCCGCAGGTGTAAAACATGATTCTCCTTTCCCAACAACAACAACAACAACAATGACAACAACAACAATAACAACAACAACAATAACAACAATAGCAACAACAACAACAACAATAACAACAATAACAACAACACAACAACAATAACAATAACAATAACAACAACAATAACAACAATAACAACAATAGCAACAACAACAACAACAACAACAACAACAACAATTTATAATAACCCTCACTCTTTCTTGATCTACCAAGGCCTTCCTGTCCATCTTTCTTCCTTCGTATAATTATACCCTCCCCTCCTCCATCCCCACCACACATCCCCCATCTCCAAATACTCACCTCTGTCCAGCTTGTACAGATCCACTGGCCATGGAATGAAGCTTTTATCTGGTCCGATCAGCAGTGCTGCTGGAAGATACACGGCTGGACTCGCCATCACCCGTGACAAAACCATCCCAGCTTGGCTTCCTACCAGCTGCTCTGCAGCCATCACCACCCTTGCAATAACATGCGGCTTGTGTTGCAGAGATTTCGTCTGATGAACGACACTCCGGTAAACATCGTTGAGCACGGCATCAGGCACAGGACAGGGAGACAACATATGCAAGTTGTACATGATTCTAGACGCCTGCCGTTTCTTTGACAATGGCAGCCGCTGAAGGAAAGCTGCCCAGCAGCAAAAACAAGCAAAAAGAGTGTATCCATTGATCAGACTCACTCAACCAACCTCAGAGAGTATTTTCTGAAATCAAACACCAGGTCGATCCTTGCAACACACCTGTTAGCAATACGACATAATACACTTGGTCTGCAAATTTCCCAAACTGACATTCGTTGTATAAAGCATCGACACTAGACTAACTTAATGCTTTCAGACGTCTTCCTATTTTATGAAGCCCTAAAATCCATCTGCAAATGAGGACATCCCCATCTATTACCAGAATTTCAGAAGAAAGCTCCCCTCACCTGGAGCCCTGGCTAGAATGGGTCTGAGCTCAGTTTCTGATAGGAGTTTCAGTGCCGCCAAGGACTCGATGACTTGCAGCAAGTACATGTCAAGCTCAAGAGGCAGCAGTCGTTGAACAGCGCGCTGCATGGAGCGACCCAGTGGTGCTGGGCAGAAACGTAGTTGTGACAAGCATTGGGCAGTGACTACTAATTCTTCCAAAGGGAAGCTCTCAATGTCGCTGAGGTGATCTGTGAGAAGCGAGAGAAGAGACTCATCACTTAGTTTCAGCCTGTTGAGTGCCTGCAGTGCGAGAAGTACATCCCACCGCCTCCATTTCGACTGTGCAGAAAGAGCTCTGACAAGTCGTTCAGCGGCTTTCAACGAGCTCTCTGTGAAACCCCAACTCAGCACGTCCAGAGCTTGAAGAGCCTGCTCGAAGGGAAGGTCTTCAGTGCTGGCGAGCACCTTCCGTACAAGAGCTTGTGTGAACAGCTTTAACTGATCACCAACAACATCTCGTCTAGTCGCTAACAGGACACGTGCCACAAGTCCTGCCTCCAAGGCATGCAAGCGAGCATGAACTTCACGAAGTGCAGCCTGTAGTGGAGGCTCAAGATGTGTGGCTGGGAACACAGTTTGCTGCATCAAGCACACAAGTTCAACAAACCGAATGACAGGGGCAGCTGTTGCACCTGGTAAGCAAGTTACGAACTCGTCGATTAGATTGTTAACGTCCGCATGGGGCCACACCCGACATCGCCAGCAATAGTCTAACACAGAAACCAGGCTGTCTGCATCGTCGTGAGGCACGCGTGAATGCACTTCACTGCACACAGACAACGCAAGCTCGTGCTCATACAGGCCGCAATGGTGAAGTCCTGCTACAGCAAGTGCAAGATGTGCTGTTGATAATGATTTCCTATTCTCATGTACATACTGAACTGTTCTGAGCAAAAACTGCTGGTCGATCACGCCGCACTGAGCAAAGTTTCGTATAATCAAGACCATGTCTTCCACCCATGACTCATCTGCCTGCCACAATTCTTTACGTGATAGAAGGACATCAGACAGTTCTTGAGAAAACTCAGGATGGCCATGACCAAGGACATGACAAGACTTTGCCAGATCAATGACAGCAGGAGTAGCAAAGCTGTCCACACTGCCTAAGCAGTGCTCTACTGCTGCTATGGCAATGCCCTCACTCAAGTCCACCTTTGCAGCGATCAAAGCTGACAGAACAGCGATAGCACTCTCCCAGAAGTTGGACGCCATGAACCGGATTACATGTGCCTCAACCGCCTGGACAAACTCCTTGTCTCTGAGAAGCTCTCGACTGTGATCCACTGAAGACATCACCAGGGTGTAAAGAAAGTATGCTGGCACTGTCTCACGGCGTGTAACCCATGTCCAAACCAGACACAACGCCTCGGGGTCCGATCGAGAAAACATAACCAGCTGTTCGTCATCAACACGCTGAAAACGTGCGCACAGTTCCTCAGTCAACATCTCCCAGTGACTCGAGTGGGATGCTCTTACTCCTAGAAGGAAAAACAGCGCCGAGGCTGCCACCAGCTCTTCAGCTGACAGTCTCTCTGCATGGTAGCTGACATGTTGCGTGAATTCAGTCACACGCGCTGACGACATGTATTTTGAATACACGCCCGCCTGACGCTGGCGATGACGCCAGATACGAGACCAGCTCACATCGAGCTTCTTACGGCTAAAGCTTGCGAGACGAGCCACGCCACAGGACATCGTCAGCGAGTCCAACTGACGGGGCATCGATGCCATGGCGTCCAGCAGCTCGCGCTCATCACAGG
This sequence comes from Clathrina lutea, assembly GCA_028571005.1. Lineage (NCBI taxonomy): Eukaryota > Metazoa > Porifera > Calcarea > Clathrinida > Clathrinidae > Clathrina > Clathrina lutea. Next base: position 5,157 of record JAOWAR010153051.1, read on the forward strand.
CCCTGTCGATTCCGCCGAAGAGAGACAAAGCCCAATGAGGAAGACTTCTAAGAGATCTAGAACATTGCCCCGTCACGAGAAGAAAATTGCTCCGGGGAGACATTCCCCAATTCTCTGATCCATATTCCCTTCGACATACCGCCACTACCCTTCCTGCAGACATCGCTTTCCACACAGGGCGAAGAAGATGATTACCTCGGGTATTCAACATTGCCAAGACCAGATAGAGCTTCAGCAACTAGGTGTGTGCGTTAATTAATGCCACCTCCTCAGCTTTCAACAAGAGGAATTAGAAGTAACTCCACCGACATTGCACCGTTACTTGCCAGAGGTTACCTGCCCTGCTCACTTTCATTAATTTTCTCTTCGGCTTCGACTCTACTACAATCGATTCGAATGCATCTTCGTTACTCTCAGGAACATGTTGAAAGGCTTCTAATTTAGCGCCAGCCTGAAGCTAGCCGCTCGCAATCGGCAGCGACGGCGATCTCGGCGCCGCCCGCGCGGGATCGCAATTAATTACGTCGACGAATTGGTTACCATGATTACACGGTTCTTGCAGCTGCGACACTTTGCCCTCAGACCCAGACTGTAGGCGACACGAGTCCTGGATATCTGCGGCCTTGAAATGTAGAAAAATTATTACATTAAAGGCAAGGGGACTGCGGTGGCTCATGCGCACGCGACTTGTTACATTTTTTGTCAAAGTCGCGTTGGGGGCACCGTCTGATCTTTCAAAATATGCGCTCAACTTGTGAATGTGACGACATCAGAATTTTCAAAAAAATGGCATTACTACGGCAAAGCGCGGTGTCCTTTGAAAAGTGCTCAAAAAGGCATGAAGTTTGCTAGCCTAATTCCGCCGGCAAGTCAGTAGAGAAATTTCTCGTTGACGCCCGAGGATTTGAAGCCTCAGGCTGCGAAGGCGGGCACTTCAAACCCCGTTTTCTCGACCTGGCTCACTCAACTTTAGTTCATCACACAGCCGCCCGCTACCGACCGGATCGACTTCAAATTGTCTACACCACCTTCTTGATCATAGACCTAAACAAAGGAAAAGTCAATTGTCAAGTTATTTTAGACTGAGCAAACGTATGTTTGCAAGAATATGGCTTATTTCTTTCCACCCTTATATTCCATGTTCAAAATTCTTTTCAATCTAAGACACAGTATTTCAGAGCACCAAGAAGAGAGGCAATCCCAAAAGTGCACTGCTTATAGATAAAGTGACAGTGATTATCTAAAATTTCGACCCACCATTTTTCCCTTTGCCATAACTCAGTCCAACAAACAGATATCATGATCTAACTTTCAGCATTCATCTCATTATCTGGATAGGTGGCCTTTACATTGCACAAGTCAATAAATGTGTGACAGGCGTAGTCACGCCGCATAGCAAAGGACGGTAGAAATACCCTGAATTAAAATATCGAAGAAGAGGTGACCGCACGGAGAATAACACATTCAATGAAATTTTGTAGAAGCTCAAAATCCGTACCGAGACCGGGACTCGAACCTGCGGCACCAAATTGCCAGCAGACGAGAATCATCTGACTATCCGCTACGCCATCACGTCATCAAAAAGAATGAGAAAAAGCTGGGCAGCCAGGTCATGTATTTACGTCACTATGAACACTGTCAATAGAGCTGTCTCTGGCATCACAACATCAACTGAGGTGGAATAGTCTATAGGGCAGGTGGATGCTCCTAGCATGCACTTCAATGCGAGTGAGGGGTGGGCCATTTCATACATATAATCAGTGACTGTCTCCAAAAAAAAATCTCAACAGCCAGGCCCGGCGCTCTCCGGCCGAGGCTGCGTTGCCAGGTTCATTTTCGTAGATGTAGCCACGTTTATCACTGAGCCTGGTGATTGATTAGAAGTGATAGAAACCACTTGAAAGGAAGAGCGAGGTAGGGAGGGAGGGAGAGAAAAACGGGGGGAGAGAGAGAAGGACAGTGAGAAAGAGCAAGACATTTTCTTCAGTCCTTTCAAGTTTCTGAAAGCGTTTTTTCTGAACTCTACCTAAATTTCAAATGTATAAATAAATGGCTTAATTGGATAGTGAATTTGGAGGAATATGTTGTGGTTTGTTTTTCTGGTGTCCCTAGCATGCGCAGCAGAGACCCACCAGTTCATGACCTGGTCTTCAGGGTTGACAAAGGCTTCATGAAAAACTGACTGTGTTTCTAGTCAATTTCAGTCCACTATAATATGTGTACCTCCTTACCAACCTTCAGCTAAAATGTATCTTCTTTCTGAACTGTCCCTCCAACTCAGTATGGCAAGACTGGGAAGGGTTCTGCTGGATCGTAACTGAAAGTTTCACGCAGAAGCAATCATCAGGACTAAGCATGCTTTGGACAATCTTTCAACTATGTATCTCCTTGCTAGCTTTCAACGATGTATCTCCTTACTAGCTTTCAAGTATGTACATGTATCTCCTTACTAGCTTTCAACGATGTATCTCCTTACTAGCTTTCAACGATGTATCTCCTTACTAGCTTTCAACGATGTATCTCCTTGCTAACTTTCAATATGCATCTCCTTTCTGTTGAGCTATATCAGTATCCTTGCTAACGTTCAATTATGTAGTCCTTACTAATTTTTAAATATGTATCTTGGGTCTTACTAATTTTCAAGCATGTATCTCCTTATTAACTTTCAAGCGGCATTCAACACACTGAAAGACTGACTCACCACTGCTCCTTTCCTGGCCTTTCCTCTGTTCAACCGACGTTTGAGTACCTAGCCACTGATGCCAGTGACCGTGGCCTTGGTGCTGTTCTCTCTCAGACTGACAACTCTGGGAACGAACACGTCATTGCTTACGCCAGTTGTTCTCTCACCAAAGCTGAGCGCAACTACTCGGCAATTGAACGGGAAGCCCTTGCTCTCATCTGGCCCACCGACCATTTTCGCATGGCCACCCCTTCACGTTACTTATGGACCACTGCCTGCTCAAATGGCTGAAGACCGTCAAAGATCCCAAAGGTCGTCTTGCTTGTTGGTTCCTGCACTTTGCAGAATTTGAATGGACCATCCACCATCGCCCTGGCCGTCAACATCGCAACGCTGATGTGTTGACCAGGCAACATGACATCGATGAACTCCCTCCATCACCAGGCCCAGATCGCTTGGACGACCTCATTGCATTCACCAATGCTGATCCCCCACCGACACCAACATCTACATGGTTGCCCACCTGGTCTACAAGTGAGCTGTCTCATCTTCAGAGGACTGACCCGGACTTGGCATCCGTTATCGCCTGGCTGCACGACAATGTTCAACCTACTGAGTATCAGCTCCAGTCCACCAGCTGTACAACCCGTCGCCTGTAGCAAGAGCAGCGTGATCGTCTTCCCTTGTCCCGTGGTTTGCTCTTCCGGCATGGTCTACTCCGGATGGCTCTACTACTCGTCTTCAACTTGTTGTGCTGAAGTCGCTCCGTCACGAGATTCTAACATCTCTCCATTCAAGCTCAACCAGCGGTCGGTCACCTTGGCGTGGATAAAACAGCCTATCAAGTTTGTCAACGCTTCTACTGGCCGTACCCTTAGGCCAACCTTGTCCAAGTAACGGGCTAGGGTTTTTGTATACCTATTTTCAATGTACGGGGCAAAAACCACTTTTCTTTTCGCTTCTCTCCGCTTTTTACATTTTTCCTTGTCAACTTTAGCTACTTCTAACGAGCTTTCACAAAGTAAGGAACACGAAAGTCAATTCACTTTGCCAAGTCCTTCTCCTGTTCTCACCAGGAATTTCATCACAGATTTAATTCCTGGAGTGGCCTGCTACTTCAACCAAGTTTGCCTAAGGACTGTGGTGTGCCGTATACACGATGTTGACTATTCCATCTATCCGCACGATGACCCCTCCAAGACGGTTGTTTGAAGCCATGCCTCCTACCTGACATTCCGCGTCTGCAGCCACCTGCACCAGCACCCACTACTGTCCGTCAGCCAACAGCTCCTGCTCCTGGTTCCCTTGCACATTCTGCATGGCCGTTTGATGATGACGACCCAGCTTGCAGCTTCCACCTCCTCTCCAACCTGTGGTTCTTCATCCGGCACCGCCGCCTCCAGCCCACCACCATCCAGTACGTGTCCATCATCCACCTGCCTGGCATGCTGACTTTGACATGTCTACTTAGCTCTCTTTGCTGCCTCTCTCTCTGACTTTGTATGTTGTACTCCTCCCCTCATTTTCCTTTTATTTCTCTACTAGTGTGCTTGGCCCGAGGACCTGCCACACACACTAGGAGGGAGTTGTGTAAAAGCCGTATTTCTAGTGTATTCTAGAGAGAAATCCACCATGAGTTCTTAGACAATGACTAAGTAAACTATTCTCTTGTCTGATAGAACCTTCTAGTCACGTCATGACTTCTCTTTCTCTTCTCAATCCTCACCTTTGTGTACAAGTCAAAGAATGGCTATAGTCTTTTCGTTAGCCTTCCAGACTCGATCTTCCTTTTTCTTATGCCTCGTCACCCTTCCTCTTTCGCTTGGCGATATAAGTCGGCGGAATGAGAATAACAAGCAGAATCGTTCGTTTGACAACTCGATTGTCTGACGACTGTTGGAATATGGGATTGGAAGACCCAATGCATCTCTGCCTATTGCCTACTATGGCGACGATCAACTTCTAAGTCACTGTCGCTGGCGTCATAGCCAAGTGCTTGCAAATCACTTCTGGCGACGCTTCATCCGCGAATACTTGCCGAAAATCCAATCACGACGCAAATGGCAAGAGGAAACTCGCAACCTGCAAGTCAACGATGTCGTGATGATTGTGGATCCACAATCCATCAGAGCAGAATGGCCTGTTGGAAGAGTTCTTGCTGTTTTCCCTGGAGACGATGGATGTTTTCGCAGTGTCAAGATTCGTGTTGGAGATCGTGCAGCGACCAGTCACGAGACTTGTCTTAATGAAAGAAGCCGATGAGTAACTGAGCTGTCTTCCGTTTCCTCACACCCTTCAAGTTATGCTCGTATCGGGGGACTGTGTTGCCGACAGCTCGTAAAAAGTGACACTTCCATCGGAAATTGAGGTGTGACGAGTAGTTTTCAGCTATTTTTGGTTTGGTGAAATCTAAAATATCTTTTTACTGTCGTTCTAGTATTTGTATCAACCGTTTCCCTTTTTAGTATTTGTATTATTTGTACAGTCATGCCCGTCATCAGTCTCACTTTAGTGCTGGCTCTGCTTGACTGAGGTCGATTATTCTTTTCTTCTTCTTCTTCCGACTGGAGCCTGAACTTTATGTCCTTGTGGTCTTTCTTAGGTGGTTAGCCAGGGGACCTTACCCACTCACCTTCCCTCACAACTCCCTGATCCGTCTTGGGCCGTCCCTGAAATACGAGATCCGATCGCTCATTCTTGTTGCACAGATCTCGTAGTTGACGCAGTGTTACGAAAAAGTGATTGCACCCACTACCAGTAGCTTCAGCTGGCGAATGCAGCGCACGCAATTCACCACAGTACGCGATCGGCTCAAATGTATCTCTTTCCTTCCTAAATGTGGTCCGGCAGCCACAGTGTGCCAGGGCGCGCAGGAGCTGTGTCCTTTGGTTCTATGCCAGTAGCCGAAAACACGATAGACAATTGCAGGAAGAGGCTTTCAAGGATAAGAAGGGGAGATCTAGAAATCCTGAAGTAGGAGACTTCGGAGGAAGCCCGCTGCTAACGATGTTTCGCTGGGAGAGGCCCCTGACCCGGTCGGTACCTCTACCAAGTTACCTAAGAACACCCATGTCCACTTCCTAAACTCTGCCTCCTAGAGACGAGCGAGCGGTGGCTTCAATCGAAAATCTCAAAACTTAGCATGTTATCTCCACGATCTCTCCCCCTTGTTTAGTGGAAGTTGGCCGCAGGCTCTCTCTCTCTCTCTCTCTCTCTCTCTCTCTCTCTCTCTCTCTCTCTCTCTCTCTCTCTCTCTCCCTCCCTCCCTC
>JAOWAR010153062.1:0-10000 GCA_028571005.1 Clathrina lutea
CTTGCTAGATTTTCATGCGTGCTTTGAACGGGCTTTGTGTGTACTTACCATTGTTGGCGGAATCCTTCAGAGCTGGGGTGAAGACATAGATTAACAATGCACACAGCGACTGAAGAGCATTGAAAAAAATTAAGGGCTGACCCGAAAGCGACTTCCTATAGGCAAGCAGGGGATGAGGGGAGGGTTTGGCGGAAGTAGAGGGTGGGGGAGCTTTTCTAACCCGTGTGAAGTACGGGTACATCACCCAGCATTAAATATATATCCATGGCCGGTGCTCTACCGGCTGAGTTACTGGGACCGGCTCTGATCATCAGAGCGAGAGGAGTCTCAACCATCTGACTTCTGCTCCATCTGCAGCTCTCAACTCAGAGCAGCCTGGTCAGGATGAGATGGCGGTTCTTTCCACTTTCATCGAAGCTTCATGTCTTTCTTCCTCATCACATGTAAATATACAGACATACAACATACATGGTAAGAAGGAGAGAGAGAGAGAGAGAGAGAGAGAGAGAAGCAGGCATACAGATAGACTTGCAGGTAGACAGATGCACAGGCAGATAGAGAGGCAGGCAGGAAGGCAGGAAGGCAAGCAGGTAGGCAGACAAACAGACAGACAGACTTTAGGCTAACCGGTACCAACTTTCTGGCCGGTGGATGATAATTGGAAGCTCCAAAATTCTTGGTGGTAGTGACTTGGCATGATCTAAGTGTTCACGGTTAGTTTCTACCCCTAAACTACAGAAACCGCTTTCTTTTTCCTACATGATAAGCCCAGAAGTGGGAAAAGAGTGCAGATAGAGCAAATCACTGTCTTCAGAGTTATAATATCCCCCGCCAGAAAACTGGCAGCTGTGGGCCTAAGAAGACAGACAGATAGACAGAACGTTGGGTAGACAGATACGCACTTCAGAAGTTTTAGTTTCTGTGTATTAGATCTAGTAGTTTGTACGCACCTTCAGTTGGCCAAATCCTGTGGACATCGATGACATCTATGTCTCTGTTGGCTGGGCAAATGCTACGCCTACGTCTGTGATGGGGTGCATGCCCTTTCGTCATCCAGTTGTCCTCCATATACCAACCAGGAATGGAGGTTGGTTCTAGTAGCAGTGAAGACAGGCTAGAGGTCAGAGCGACATCTACGCAGTGAGGGCAGGCCGTACCACGTTGGACGGGTAGGTTGTGCCATTCTTGCAGCAACATCTCCATCTCGAAACTGCACTGCAACATGAGCTGCCATGCTGACGCTTCATCTTCTCCAAATGCGTACATGGTCATAGACCACGATGTCTTCAGATCAGACATGGACCGCCGCATGCCCAAACAGCCGGTCAACACTTCATAGTCTCCAAAAGCACCATCCTGCCACACCCATATACGGCGAAGGTGGCGAATAATACATACAAGTAATCGCTCCCACAAGCCCTTCGGCATAAATACGTAGAAGTGATATTGCCGAATGATAATGGTTTGCTGGCAATGGTGGCTCAGGAAAAACTGCAAAGTGTCTGCTGCCATGCTAGGCATCTCAGATCCGCCTAGATCAGCATACCACGGCAGAAACATACCCCTGGATGACATATTAGAAGGGAATACAGGGGTGGTTTCACCAGCAACTAGCGGTGCAAAGTCTGTCTCTAGACCTAAGTCCAGTCGTTCCATCAGCTGGCACAACAGATCCAATGCTCCATCACGTATGGGGTACCCAGCTGAACGCCAATAACGAGATATAAGGTCCTTGGACAAAATTCGACTTTGTTTAAATAAGGCAGCATGCTGGATCAGAATATGTCGCTCAGCTTCAGACTTGTCCAGATGGCTGGCTGTAACCTTCTCTAGCACGTCATTCTGGAGATCATGCTGATGAATGATAGAGAACAGCTTCACAAGTAGCTGTGGCCTGACAATAACGATATCTTGCAAGACGGGAGTATCTGCGAAGAAGATTACCTTGCTGATGCTTGCAAAGTAGCCCATCGCCAGGCGAACACTTTGTACAGCCTCTGACTTGGACACACCAAACGCATCTGAAGGGAACACGGACAGGACACCATAGACGCTCACCATCAGAAGATGATCATCGTCAAAGGTCACGCAGTCTATCCATTCATCCAGTGCCATCCAGATAGAGGGAATAGTCCTGAGAGTTTGGCTGTGAAGGGAACCAGCACACTCTTTCAGCACTGTATCCAATCTGTCATATCCCTTCAGGGACTTGGCACTGGTGATCAATACCCATTCGTGATCTGGAGCGCTCTTATACCAGGGCAGCTTGGCTTGTTTTGCACAGATGCTTGTATGGGCTAAACCGCTTGGATCTTTTTCATAGATATGCTCTGGCATTACAACTTGCACTTGACGTTGATACTGATTTTTCAACTGTGCAAAGTACTGGCGAACTTTTGTGCACTTTTTGGAAATGAAATCATCAGTTAAGAGATCTGCATGAGTCAAAACAAATACAATCTGTTTGTTGCCCTGGGAGTGGGAGTGTGACAATGCAGCCAGGTAAAGACCATTGTTTCTCATCATATTTTCTATGAGGGGCTCTTCAGCGAAGTTCAACGTGATGAGGATTACTGCTGGCCCAAGGAAAATGGCTTCGTGGAGATAGTAGTAATCAGAGTAGTCACCGATGTCAACAATGGTGAACGGCTGTTCTCCTACGTGATGCCGAAAGCGTGCCATGCCCTTTGTGTAATCTTCAGGTGCTGCCATCCTTGAAGCACCTTCAGACATCGTTATTGCCACAGATGTCTTTCCAGAGCTGCTCTCCCCCAACAGAACAATCTTGAGAGAAGGTACAGCGTTACCTTTTTCTAGCATGTGGTAATAGCATAGCTCAGCAGCTTTCTTGCCCTTTGGTGCCACAAAGACAGGTGCATTGCTCACAGGCTTATCAGTGAGCTCTACTGTCTTCAGCTTTGTAACCCAGGGCGGTAAAGCAGCCAGTTGATTAAGTTCAGTGTGTAGCTCTGGTACACCATGGGAAAGAGAACATCCGTTTATACTGCACACAGCCAGCCTCGGTACTCCTGTCAAACAATTAGCCACAACATTCAATTTCTGTAGATGAGGTAATTGCTCTAGAGCAAGAAAACTGGTCAGGCTGTTGCGACTGCAATCAAGATGCGTCAGCTGCTTCAACTCACCCACTGTGGAGGGTAGGGTGCTCAGGCTGTTATGACTGCAGTTGAGATGCGTCAGCTGCTTCAACTCACCCACTGTATTGGGTAGAGTGCTCAGGCAGTTGTGACTGCAGTCGAAATGTGTTAGTTCCTTCAACTCACCCACTGTGTCGGGTAGAGTGCTCAGGCTGTTGACACTGCAGTCGAGATGTGTCAGCTGCTTCAACTCACCCACTGTGGAGGGTAGAATTTTCAGGCCGTTGCGACTACAGTCGAGATTTGTCAGTTCCTTCAATTCACCTACTGTGTAGGGTAGAGTGCTTAGGCTGTTGCGACTGCAGTCGAGATGCGTCAGCTGCTTCAACTCACCCACTGTATTGGGTAGAGTGCTCAGGCTGTTGCGACTGCAGTCGAGATCTGTCAGTTGCTTCAACTCACCCATTGTGGAGGGTAGAGTGCTCAAGCTGTTGACACTGCAGTCAAGATGTGTCAGTTGCTTCAATTCACCCACCATGGCGGGTAAAGTGCTCAGGGTGTTGTGACTGCAGTCGAGATCAGTCAGCTGCTTCAACTCACCCACTCTGTCGGGTAGAGTGCTCAGGCTGTTGTGGCTGCAGTTGAGATACGTCAGTTGCTTCAACTCACCCACTGTGTCGGGTAGAGTCCTCAGGTTGCTGTCGCTGCAGTCGAGATGGGTCAGTTGCTTCAACTCACCCACTGTGGAGGGTAGAGAGCTCAGGCTGTTGACTCTGCAGTAGAGGTTTGTTGATCTTTGCGACACTTTTGTTGATGGCACATCTCCTGGGAAAACTTCTTTTGACGACATGTCTCCTGGCGACACTATTTTTGATGATACGTTTCCTGGCAACAGAAGAGGGAGCAATGAATGTCAACATAAACATGTTGTCAAAGCATGGTTTGAACCGTGTGAGAGATTTCAATCCAGCAAATACTCCTTCCTCTTCTAAAGTTTATCGAACAATGTTAATTAGCAAATAGACGCCTTGCTCTTGTACATATTATACATGCATGGACAAGTGTGACGTGCAAAATATTACACCCAATGTGGAAAACACACACACACCAAATGCCATTGCATTGAAACATATTTCTGTTTGTGGACTCTAAATGGAACAGTCTACTGTTTTTTCTGACAATGAAAGGGGAAGCTTGAGCAAGGCATTGGTGAGACCAAAAAATTAAACAGCCACTTATCCTGACCAGGGGTCAAATCAAAGTCCCCAGCAAACGTGCCTGGTGCTCTAGCGACTGAGCTATCGGGACCGGTCCGTTCCATAGTCGGTCTGAGCGGTGTTCTCTGTGGTGCTATCTGCCCTATCTCACTCCCTTCTCTTCATTTGAAAGTTGACTTTCACTTCTCCCAAAATCTATCTTTATTTGTTTCCCCTTTCTACCATCTTGCCCTGTGTATACTTAAGCCCATTTGCAATGAAAAGCCGATGCCCACTCTTTTATGCTGTGCTCTCGGTCCTTGCTTATAGATGACCTGACAAATTAGTAGTTGAAATTACTGCCCGGGCACAGGTGGTGGAGAAACACCCAGCCAAGCACCTGTTTTCCAATGTCTATACCGATTTCAGGGTGCTTGCTTTTGACATCCTTTCACTCGTCTGTTCCCGGATGCTGAGTGTTCCATGAGCCCTGGAACACTTCGAGATTCCTATTGAAAAGACAATCAGAGTTGGAGATTGGAGTCACAGCTGAGCGCTTCACGATCGAAGGGAGACAACCAACTTTGGGTCACCCCATTAGGATATGCGGACTGTGGAGGAGGCCATTCAAGCGGCACATGGACCTTACTTACCTGGACGCATTAATTATTTATTTTTCCTACTTCATGGTTATTTTCTAGAAAGGAAATTTTGCAAAGAAAATCAAACCGCCCAGTCGCCAAAGTGTGATAAGCTGACCAGACAGCTGACATGTATACTGTTTGCGTGACGGTGTACACCCTTGTTTCTCGCAGAACTCGAAGGATCGAAGTTGTCTCGGTGAGGGATAGAAACTGGCCATTGTGAAATGAGCGATTTTCGCGGCCTGGTGGCCTGACCGGTTTTATATAATTATGTCTTCTTGTTGCAGCTTTTCCGTTGTGGCCGTACGTGCAACGTGATATATCTTTCCACTTTCTGGGCGTCTTCCCGTTAACCTTTGGGCAACGATCATGACAGGGACTTTGAAAAACAAATGAACATTAGAAGACTTAAACACCCGATCTTAGCCATGCCCATACGAACACAGGAAAGGTCTTCGACACTACTACTTGCTTAGGTGAAACGGTTGACAGGCATAAGATTGATTCGCCCTCTCCTTCTTCTGACGATGGCAATTCGCCACAAAATGGCCAAATGTTATGCCAGAGTCTTTGACGGAACTGCCAATTGGGACACTTACTTTGCCTACTTTTGCATGGTGTTGACATCAATCAGTGGACGGATGATCAATGGACCCAACAACTAGGAGTGAGGTTGAGGGACGGTGTCCTCATCTTTTACACTTTCTGCAACGAAAATGTGCAGACCACCTGGAGGGACTTGAAGCCAGTCATTCGCCTTTGCACCTGCTGTCTTCCTTGGCTTCAACAAGGCAGAATTCAACAATCGTTGCCGTTGAGCTGGGGAGGAACTGATGACACTGGCCAGTGATCTGTGGAAAACAGCGGATAAAGCCTAACCCAAAGTGGCAAGGGAGGTCCATTAGGGCCCTGCCAAGGATCTGTTTTTGGACTACCTGAAAGACAGCCTCAGCTTGAAATTGGACGAGCTGAAGGGGACACCTCCGCGCTTTGCGAGCGCCATCTTTTTTGAAATTAATTTTCTTTGATGTTGTCACATTCACAAGGTGTGTGCATACTTTGAACGTGGAATCACTCGGTGCCCCCAACATGACTTTGAAAAATGTAATTCCACTTCTCAAGGCCACGGATCTGTAGCAGTGTTCCTTTAATCTCCAAATGCTGGATGAGGAGACTTTTAGAGCGCTGCAGCTTGAGGACCTTTGGGACATGGATAGCCACAATGCCGACAGTTGGGTTTCAGGAGTGCTGTCATGGTGAAATTCATATCATGAGGTTGAACATAGTTTAGTTGTCCCTGGACAAGCTGGACAGTGTTGCTGACCAGTTGAGGAAGATCTCCGTTACCACTGTAACAACAAACTTCATGAGTATGGCGCGCATGCTAGTGGACGAACCAACCCGGTCCACACCTCTCTGGCAATGAAAGCAGCCAGGCATCCTCAGCTCGTAGATGTTTCTCTTCCTATGCGGAGAAGCAGGTGACTTCCTGCAAGACTGTCCTCGTACCCTAAGTCTGTGCGTTCACCTATGCTCCATAGCCTCACAGCCTGACTCTCCTCGATGCTTGAAAGATCTGACAGTCGCATGAAAGAACAGCCTCGCACAGATTACAATGCACCTGTACAACTTGCCGCAAGCTTTGGCCCCGGCTGGCTGTCTTGGCTTCCTTCAAGCGCAATCCTCAATCGAACAACCTCAGATTCAGCGTGTGTTAACAATCTTGACGGTGGTTGTTTTAGAGACACAACCACTTTGGAGTATGCATGCTAACTATACGCAAGATCTTGTGTTTGAAGAGCATGGTTGTGCACTGTACCTAGACTAGGCTCCGGTTGCAATCAGTCAGTCTGGCTATTCCGGACAGGGCCTGGGTTTGTGGATTTGGAATTGGCCATGAAAACTCAGTTGGATCAGAGCAGGGTCTCTGGTTAGTGCCGGTAGGTCATCCTTGGATGTCTTGGGCACCGTCGCAGTCATTTCGGCTTTTGACAGTGTAAGATGCTGTCGCATTGCACATATAGCGCGCAGACTTAGTGTGGACCGTCTGTCTGGCTATGTTGGGTCCCCCTGGCATGGAGAATATACTGAAAACTCGAGACGCAGGGGAGGGAACAGCACCAGCCAAGCTTACTGGTCAACAGTGAAGGGAAAGACAAGATGTTGGCTGCTTGAGTTAGCTTTCTCTCACTGGAGAGGTCGTGTCCTTGTTCATCTCAGGGACACTAACTTTCGGTAGCGACAATTGCTTGGAAAACACGTGTGGGAGCCTTGGCAGCAATAGCACCAACAATAGTTGTCCAGGAGAGGGAGAGCTTGCACAGTGTACGATGAGGTGGAGCAGATGGTGGACAACATGGTGACCTTTCGACAGTGGGATGAGCTGTCCAGTTCTTGCTTGTTGTGGAAGCAGCTCCGTGTCAACAATGGTGGGCTGACACGGGATGGGTTGCCGTTGTCCCCAACCTTGAGAGAGAAGTGCTTTTCTGATGACTCAGGAGACAAACTCTGCCAAATCTTGGTTTTCTGGCGGCTTGCCGACTTTGAGGGATGAGAGAAGCAAAGCAATTTATTTCCCCTAGTATTACGGTTCTTGGTACTCGCAGAGAATAAATTATCATGATCTGTGGAAAGATCCGTGCTGAAAAGCGTCCGCAGCACTAAACAAAGTGTCACTCAGAAACAAGAGAGCTCAAGGCTTTGGTGCGAGGAGGAGAGGGTGGGCTCACATCAAATCTAATCCAATCGAAAAGTTCTCTTTTTCATCCACGGACGTGAGAAGAAGAGGCAAAGAAAAATTAGCGGCGAAAACTCACACGTCTTCAGCACGGTATGCATCCCAAAATTACGTCACTGAATCAGGTCCTGTTTCTTTCAATATTGCATTTTCCTCTTTATCATTTCCACTAGAAAGTCCCTGGTACAGCTATCGAAAGGCAGGAGACTGTTGATGACAGTAAATTGAGAAAAACCAAACCGTTTGCGATGAGCACAGTTGCATGCACTCACACTCGTGTTGCAGATGGCAGCTTCATACTAACATTGTGCAAGCGACGGAATCACATTCGACAGCCTGACACTGTCTGAGCATGAGACAGTACGAAGGTTTCTCAAGACTGGTCGACCACTCATGTGTCTGTGCATGATCAAATTACATCATGCGACGCCAAAAGGCATGGCAGATGGAAAACGACCGGAAACAGCGCGGTGCTTGTTTCACAAACTTGGCTGTTTCTGAACGTCTTCTTCGCACCCCTTTCTGTGATCTTATTTCAACTTTGGGTAGGTCAATTGTGCTGAAATTTGGCACGCACCATTCTCACGTATAGTCAACAAAACAGTCTAACAGATTTTTAAACTTTGTCTGTTTTATTGAAAATTTCTAGGAAAGCCTCAATTTCGGTGCAGAGAAAGAAACTCAAAGTTCAGCAATGAATAACAAAAGTTTTTGGCTGAAGAAAAAATACTCTAAGGCAGGTTTTAAGTTCAATTTCTGCAGTGTGATTTACAAAAAGATTGCATCCTTCTATATGTTGAGAATAACTTCCTCGAGGAAGGTGTTATTTTCGAACGTTTCGCATTTTTGGAGGCTTTCCGATCCAAGGCTGCACCAAGAACAAATCCAGCTCAACATTGGACTTCCTTTTTCACCACCCTTCACAGAAACAAACAAAACTTTTAATTTTGGTGCAGTGGTTCTCAAAACGCCCTTAGGGGTTGGGGTCTCCATGCACAATAGTAGTTGATGGTGATGGTGCTCTCAGGCCTGCGTTTGAAGTCCCGCCTCGTGTACATTGTCAACTTCGGGATGTTTGGCAGCACCTTCGACGCTGAGGTCCAATGAAAACAAGCGTCATATCAATATGGTAGAACCCTAGTTTTGAATCTTGCAGCGTGCTGTTATATGAAGAAACTCTGCTTAAACACCGACTCCATGACAGTGGTCAGCCGGCCACGCGATGTCCAGAATGTGCAGCCCAACTGTACGAAGGGACTGCACGAAGTCTTGGTGCAGCTCAGGCTGCAGACAGTTGCTGACATGATTTATACCACTGGAATGTCTTTGTCCGTGGAGTGGGTGGAACCCACAAGAATCGCACTAATGGTTTGACTCGTGTGCCAACCAAGTGCATTGATCGAAATAAGTGGCAAATGCAGCCATTCCCAATTTGCGGCCGGCCTGGTTGGCCCCACTGCCATTCAAGCTGCATGGGCCAGAGGTCAGTCACAAAAGCCAAATGCCAAGTGGCAAATGCAGCCATTCCCAATTTGCGGCCAGCCTGGCTGGCCCCACTGCCATTCAAGCTGCATGGGCCAGAGGTCAGTCACAAATGCCGATCATTTTGCATGGAGACAATGGTCAGGAAACTTTTTACACAAAAATACTTTATCGAGCCGTTTATCAAAATGCTCCATGTGTCCCTACGAGACAAGAATGCAAATAGATAGGTCCAGGAGGTAGAAAGGGCACTCAATCAGCACACAGCTCACCAATGGAACGAATGTGCAACCCTGCCACGTCGTGTCGAAACTGCGATTGTCGGGATCAGATGATGTGGAAGTCAGTCTTTTTCCAAAAAGCAGGCTGTAAAAATGTGCCTTGACCAGGAAATTGACTGGTGGACAACAATGTTCCGTCTATTCCCTGCCGAAGAAAGGCTGGGCGAAGACATGCAGGTAAAAAGAAGTAGAACCCAACACAACATTGCCAGCCTGAAAAAATGCTTGAGAAGTGCCAATACAAGGCTCAGAGCGCAACACCGTATTGTCTTGCACCTGAATTGGCAAGGAATTTGGAGGGATTGGTGGCATATTTTCCTTTTCCTTCGCTTCTCCTGCAATCATCTTCATAATTGAACGTTTGTTCTTGTTTTTCATGGTTTCTATGGACTCAGAGCATGCTCAGACTACTTCAAAATGTCTCCCAGACAAGTATAAATTGTTCGTCGTGGTAGAAAATTGGCCTTTCGGCTTTCCACATGTTCCCACAAGCCTACAAATCCAACAAGAAGGACACAGGTACCACCAGAATCTTCAGTCTAGTTCATTGGTGAAGTGGTCA
>JAOWAR010153073.1:0-11107 GCA_028571005.1 Clathrina lutea
GAGCGACATCGTTGTCGTCGCCAACGATTAAGGGGTAAGACGTTCACGCTCCCGTTCGAGATCCCGTTCTCCCCGTTGGACAAGCCGGTGGGTGCTCCGGCCAGTCCTGTTCCACAGGCCGTGAACAAAGCCACTGTGAGGGTTTGGAAAGCTCTCATCTTCATCAGGTGCAGATGTCTTTTGTTTTCTTTTTTTTTACGGAATTACCACTTGATCAGTGCTTTTGCCGGAATACATGTCAGCTGCGCAGTCCGAGAGATGGTTCTGCTTGTCGGGGGTGTCTATGCGTTACTGCCAGCCGGACTGCCCCGTGCAAGATACAGAATCGCCGCCCGTGTAGACGCCAACGTCACGGAGTCCAAACTTGAAATTGCCGCCATCCTTGCGTAATCACTCGGTCCCAGCACCGCGACTTTGAAAAGCGTAATACGTTTTTCAAAGCCGCAGGGAAAATTCTTGTTATGGCTCGGTCCAAAGAACTCCTTTGTTTCTTATCCATCTTGATGTCATTAAATGCAATTTTTTTCTCTCTCTTTTCATTCCAATTCTTGGACAAGTAGACTGACATTCTATGTCTAAAATGTGTTCATCTGTCTCTTGATCTGTATGTCTTTCTCCATCTTTCTCATGTCCTCAATTCAAAGATCATTTAAATTGGCCCATCTCTGACTGCGTCTTTGAAAAGCTCTTCATTAACATCATCAATGGCCTGAAAAATGATGAGCAAAAATTCAAACATCTGCCTAGAAATGTAATTCTTGTCTTGTGGGCTGCTCATCACGTGTACTGTCGGTTTCTACGTCAGCAAGAAACGTTGAACAGCAAACCTCACGGGCAAGGTTTCGACACTGGAGCAGAAGGAAATATCCTCCCTAGCTCTGCGTCTGTTTAAGCAGATCTATCCAGCACGTGTTAATTCCAAGGGAAAGCCACGCCAAGGAATGCTGCAATCGTCCGCTGTCTGTCTAAGGGCTTATGGAGGTACTATCATCCACCATTTTGGCATTTACACGCTGCATTGCACTCAAGATGATAAGTACAAGCAAGTATTTTTATACGGGACAGACACAGCAGGCCCTGCAATCTTTGGGATGCCAATGATACGAGCACTGGACCTGATCTCGCTGAAAGTTCATGCTACAACCTTAGAGAACCAAAAGCCGCTGGACAGTAAGGAGGCTGTGTTGGAACAGTACCTGAAGTGTTTGATGGTATAGGAAAGTTCCCTGGCACCTATCATGTCACCTTGCGCCCACCTTGGACCCAAATGCCAAGCCTGTGATCAACCATCCTGCTGAGTGCAACTGGCCATGAAAGACGACATCAGGAAGGAACTCATTGAGGTGGAAGGAATCGTCAAGAAGATCGTCGAAGGGCAGCCAACTGACTGGGTTAACAGCATTGTGTACCAGCAAAAGACCAACGACAAGTTGCGTATTTTTCTTGACCCTTTGATCTCAACAATGTGATCA
Source organism: Clathrina lutea (assembly GCA_028571005.1). NCBI lineage: Eukaryota > Metazoa > Porifera > Calcarea > Clathrinida > Clathrinidae > Clathrina > Clathrina lutea. The sequence continues at coordinate 1,473 of JAOWAR010153073.1, forward strand.
AGCGTGAAAACCATGTGAGTGTGACACTAGAAGAGATTTTGCCACAGCTGAGTGGAGCAAATTATTTTGACCCTCGATGCCAAGTGGGGATGTTGGAGCATCAGTCTCGATGAAGAGTCAAGTTTCCTCACGACGTTCAACTCACCTTTTGGCAGGTCTCGTTTCCTGCGGATGCCGTTTGGGTTGAGCATGTCTCAAGGCATTTTCCAGTCATGCATTGACCAACTAATTGAAGGCCTAGATTGTGTCGTGGCAATTGCAGACGGCATCATTGTGTTCGGCAAGACAAACACTGAGCACGATGCTGCATTGTGCCAAGTCCTGAAGCATTGTTTGCCGGTGGGCTGAAACTCAACCCGGATAAGAGCAGGAATAGGCGAGAGCAAGGTGAGATATTATGGTGCTATTTGCAGTGCTGATGGAGCTAAACGAGACTCTCGCGAGGTTGCAGCCTTGCATGGAATGAAGCACCCGTCAACATCTCAAAAGTTGCTCTCATTTCTCGGCGTAGCAACGTAATGTGAGCCCGTTCATTCCGAACCTCGGTCAGCTCGCCACATCTGTACGGGAGACTACCAAGGGGAAGGCAAATTTTCAGTTGTCAGATGACTTACAGAAGGCCTTTTACAGGATCAAGGCCGCAGTCAGCCAACACACTACCATCTCTAATCCCAGCAAAGAGATCGTGCTACAGGTTGACGGATCAATGAAGGGACTCGGTGCAGCACTCCTGCAAGATGGGAGGCCAGTGGCTTTTTCAAGCAAGGCCCTTCCTGATGCTGAGACTTGCTACACCAACATCGAGTGCGAGATGCTCGCTGTCGTATATGGGTGTGAGTGATTTAACAATTCCCTGTATTGACATCATTTCAAGGGAGAGACTGAGCAAAAGCCACTTGGAGCCATTCACTTGAAGCACTTGAGCGAGGCACCAGCACGGTTATGAAGGATGTTACTCTGTCTTTAACCTTTCGATTTGAGCATTGTCTACCGTCCAGGAACGGAGATTCCTGTGGCTGATGCTTTGTCACGACTGTCGGCGGATGAGTGTCGTGGGATTTATGACCTCCAAGTTGTGGTGCACGAGGTCTGCTCACAGTTCTCTTCGCCTCTAATGGAGCGAATCCAGGGACAGATAATGACGAAGAATTGAGCTCATTAAAAAACAGACCATTTCCACGGGATGGCCTGAGTCTTGGAGCAATGTCAACCCATTGTTGCTGAAGTACTGGAATTTCCGCGATGAGATGACCATAGACAATGGAGTACTTTTCAAGGGCACTCGAATCATCACTCCAACAGCTCTTCGACCATCTATCCTCAGCCAAATGCATACTGTACATCAAGGGATTGAGAAGACGAAACTTCATGCAAGAAGCACAGTCTATTGGCCTGGGTTGTATGACGTTATTGAGCACATGGTGAAAAGCTGCCAAGTCTGCCCGGAGGTCCAGTCTGGTCAAGCAAAAGAACCAATACTTGCATCTGATTTTCCTCCACATGCATGGCATACTATTGGAACCGATCTGTTTCACTCAGACGACCAGGAGAACTTGTTGGTGAGCGATCGCTTCTCGAAGTTTCTTTTCGTCCGACGCTTGCATGCTCAGAGTAGAAACGAATCGGTTTTCTCTCATATGAAAATCATTTTCTCTGAACAGACTATTCCTCGCGTGGTACGTACCGACAATGGTCCATTGTTAAGTTCAGCAGCAACGCAGCTCAACAATTTGCAGGCGAGTGTGGATATGAACACGTCACCTCTTCACCGCACTACTCAAAAAGCAATGTTGTTATTGAAAGCAAGGCAAAAGTAGTGAAGAGAACCCTGCAGAAGGTGGCGCGTGACCGAAGTGACCGTATCTAGCCATGTTGTGCTTGCGTTTTACACCTATTGATTTCAAGCTGCCATCGCCAGCTGGGGTACTTCAACACCGCCATTTTGCTGACACCCTACCCACTTTTTGCACACGCGGTATCGATGAGTCATTGTCACGACTCGAACAGGGTGAGCAGAAGCAGAAAACTGACCACGACAAAACATCAAAGTCATTTCCAACTCTGCTTCCAAGGCGGCCAGCACTGATAAGAAATCCAACCTATAATCGATCAGAGCACAGCAGTGTCAAGGGAATATTGGAAGAACCACACTCGTATGGTGTTGTCACAACTGTGGAGGAGAAGTTCGTCAAAATCGTGCGCACATTTGCCCTAGGGCTATACCGAAAGTGTCAAAGAAGATCAACCAATGAAGCCTGAGCAGCCAGAAATTACGCAACCTGTTTGGCTCGTCACGACAAGATCTGGACATGCTGTGCGAGAGCCAAACTGCTTGAATCTTTGACCTCGTGCATTATCTGGCATTTCCAGTTACCCCGCTCTTTTCTTCTCTCACAATAGGATTTTTTATTTTAAACAAATGGCGATGTAGTAGTTGCATCTGTCATGTAATTCGACCTCTTGCCATCTACCTTATCATCTTGTTGCTAAGCTAGCCTACTGCTACGTGGGACACGTTATTCTATTTTCTCTTTGTCCTCCTCTGTGCATGTCCTTCTCTTCTTATGGCCTTTGAATGAGCATGTCATTTTCAAGGCAAGTCTATAACAGTCAATGGCGCAGTGTAAACGGAAATTATACTTTTTGGTCCTTTCCTGACTGACCTATCTCCCCTCTATTTTTTTCACCATAATATCTGTCCCCTCTCTCTTTTTCCCTCTCTCTCTCTCCCTCTCTTTCTCTCTCCCTCTCTTGCAAAAATCAACCAGCCTCCGAGACGTATTTTCTGCTTTCGGTTCCTTTTCTTTAACTTTCCGACTCACTCTTTGCCTGTCCTTTGTGAAGAGAACGTATAGTCAAATTGAATATCTTCTCTTCTTTCACCCACGTCCTATTGCTCCGATTGTCATTTCAGGCGCATAATCACCTTTTATATCCATTCCTATTTTTTTTGGATTTTTTTTCAACAGCGTCTGTCTCCACAGCCAGCTGCAACTTTGATGCTGACTTTTGCACATGGCGAAACATGAGGCATTTGCCTGCTGGCTACAAGAACTGGATTCGTCATGGTACTGGCCTGTTCAGTTCTATGGCTATCCGCTCGCACGACCACACCACCGGCCATGGTAAGGGTCGTTGCAAATAGAAAGTTTTCAGCAAAAAAGAAAAAGAAAGCGTGTCCTGCATGTTCAACAGGTGCTCCGCACATTTTACCCTTCATCCCAAAGTCTTCTATAAAGAAAGAGAAGCCTGATCTCGTCATTTCCTTCTCTCATATTTCCTTTTTTAGGCCAATACCTCGCCGCCATCGCCGATGGAAAAGCGAAAGGAAGCATGGCCAAGATCTTCTCTTTGACGCTGCCTCCGGCCACTTACTGCTTCTCCTTCTTCTACCTGTTGTATGGATTGAATGTTGACACTCTTTACGTTTACATGAATTCTGCGAATGATTCCAAGCTGCTCTTCCAGGCCGGTGGACACCACGGCGGCGTCTGGCACAAGGCTGAATCGCAAAACTTGACAATGTCCACAGCATTCTATATTAGTTTTGAATGCATGTTTTCTGGTGGAACTACTGGTGCAGTGGCTGTTGATGATATCAACATGACGCGTGGTGCCTGCCCTCCTATGCGTAAGTGGCTTCTTGAGGAAGTGGGGAGAGGAAGAAAAAGGCGGGGAGAGAGAAGACGAACAGATGAATACTCTAAAATCATTGCAGAGAGGGATATTCTGCAGTGAGCAGTTCTATTTATAAGAATAAAATTGATAGCACCGATGTCTTTCACAGAAAATCAAACAGGGTGTTTCCAAACTCAAGTTGAAAAGTCATAGATTTTCAGTGCGAGCAGAGGAGGCGTAAGATTGAGAATTGTTTCTTTTTTCATTCGTTTGTGCCATCTTCTTCATATAGCTACTCCTGCATGTCCCAGCAATGGACACAAACAAAAACTGATAAATGAAAGAAGTGCTTTTGCAGTTGTAAGGATTCTTTGAGAGGAACTGACTTCACAGTAAGAAGAAAGATAAACGAAATGGATAACAGCCACTGTTGAAACATTTTATAGGTTACACGTCTGTAGTATAGACAGTGTGGTCAATAAGGCTGTCTGACAGATGTCCCAGTTTTAGGTCCTTTAGTGAGTGACCTATCTCCCCTCTGTATTCTCTTTTTCCTCTTAATCTCTGTCTGTTCTCTCTCTCTCTCTCTCTCTCTCTCTCTCTCTCTCTCTCTCTAGCCAACCAGACAACGAGATATAAGTTCTGTTTTCGGTTTTTCTTTTAACTTTTCCACTCACTCTTATCCTGTCCTTCGTGAGAAAAACATATTGTCAAAAAGAATATCTTCTCTTCTTTCACCCACGTCCTATTGCTGCAATTGTTACTTCCGGCACATAATCACACTTTATATCCATTCCTATTTTTCTTGCGACTATCTTCAACAGCGCCTGTCTCCACAGCCAGCTGCAACTTTGATGCCGACCTTTGCAGATGGCAAAACATGAGGCATCTGCCTGCTGGCTACAGGAACTGGTTTCGTCGTGATAGTGCAACTATCAGTCAACAGATTGGCATCGACGACGACACCCGTCAGGGTGAGGCTCGTTGTAAATAGAAAGAAAGTATTTTCATCAAAATAAGAGAGCATGCTCTGCATGTTGAACAGGTTCTCTGCACATTTTATCCTTCATCCCAAAGTCTTCGGTACAGAAAGAGAAGCCTGATCTCATCATTTCTTTCTGTTATGTTGCATTTTCTAGGCCAATACCTCACCATCAGCACCTTTGGAGCGGCGAAAGGAAGCATGGCCAAGATATTCTCTATTATGCTGTCTCCGGCCACTTACTGCTTCTCCTTCTTCTACAAGATGTATGCATTGGATGCTGGCACTCTTTACGTTTACATGAATTCTGCAAATGATTCCAAGCTGCTCTACCAGGTCGGTGGAAACTACGGCGAGCTCTGGTACAAGGCTGACCCGCAAAACTTGACAATGTCCTCAGCATTCAATATCAGTTTCGAATACTTCTTTGCTGGCGGAAATACAGGAGTTGTGGCTGTTGATGATATCAACATGACTCGTGGTGCCTGCCCTCCTCCGGGTAAGTGGCTTCTTGAAGGAGTGGAGAGAGAAAGAAAGACGCGGGCAGAGAGAAGATGGACAGATGAATACCCTTAATCCATTGGAGATAAGGAAGGATAATCTGGAATGAGCAGTTAAATCTATAAGAATCAAGTTGATAGCACCGATGTCTTTCACAGATAGACAAACATAGTGTTAGCATACTCAAGTTTGAAATTTATGGATGTTGAGGGCAAGTACAGGAGGCGTAGGATTGGAGAGTGTCTTTTTTCGCTCGTTTGTGCCAACTTCTTCATATAGGAACTCCTGCATTTTCCAACAATGGACATAAAATAAAAATGATCAATGAAAGAAGTGCTTTTGCATTTGTAGCAATTCTTTGAGGGCAACTGACTTCACAGTAAGAGGAAACATAAAAGAAATGGACAATAGCCATTGTTGAATCACTTTTTAGGTCTCAAGTCTGTAATAGGCAGCGCTGTCAATAGCGCTATCTGACAGAAATCCCAGTGTTAGGTCCTTTCCTGACTGGCCTATCTCACCTCTGTGTTCTCTCTCTTCTCCCCGTAATTTCTGTCTTCTCTCTCCCTCTCTCTCTCTCTCTTCCTCTAAAGCCAACCAGCTGACGAGAAAAAATTTATGTTCTCGGTTACTTTTATAACTTTCCAACTCACTCTTTGCCTGTCCTGTGTGAGGAAAACATAATCGTCACATTGAATATCTTCTCTCCTTTCACCCCCGTCCTATTGTTCCGATTGTCATTTCAGGCGCATAATCACATTTATATTCATTCCTTTTCTTTTTTGGATTTTCTTCAACAGCGCCTGTCTCCACAGCCAGCTGCAACTTTGATGTCGACCTCTGCACATGGCGAAACATGAGGGTTCTTCCTGCTGGCTACAGGAACTGGTTTCGTCATGATAGTGGCATTTATAATCTTTTCATTGGCCCCTCGCATGACCACACCACCGGCAGTGGTAAGGCTCGTTGCAAATAGAAAGAAAGTATTTTCAGTAAAAGAAAAAAGAAAGCGTGTCCTGCATGTTTAACAGGTGCTCTGCACATTTTACCCTTCATCCCAAAGTATTCTCTAAAGAAAGAGAAGCCTGATATCGTCATTTCCTTCTGTCATATTTCATTTTCTAGGCCAATACCTCGCCGCCATCGCCAATGGAGCGTTGAAAGGAAGCATGGCCAAGATCTTCTCTGTGACGCTCCCTCCGGCCACTTACTGCTTCTCCTTCTTCTACCTGTTGTATGGATTGAATGTTGGCACTCTTTACATTTACATGAACTCTGCAAATGATTCCAAGGTACTCTACCAGGTCGGTGGAAACCACGGCAAACTCTGGTACAAGTCTGAATCGCAAAACTTGACAGTGTCCTCAGCATTCAATATTAGTTTTGAACACATGTTTACTGGCAGAATTAGGGAGGTTGCGGCTGTTGATGATATCAACATGACGCGTGGTGCCTGCCCTCCTCCGGGTAAGTGACTTCTTGAAGGAGTGGAGAGAGAAAGGAAGAGATGGGGAGAGAAAAGACAAAGACATGAATACTCTTAGTCCATTGCAGAAAAGGATCATCTCAAATGAGCAGTTATATTTATAAGAATCAAATTGTTAGCATCAATGTTTTTCACAGGTAATCAAACATAATGTTTGCAGACAAAGTCATGGATGTTCAGGGCAAGCAGAGTAGGCGTAAGATTGAGAAATGTTTATTTTGCTCATTTGTGCCAACTTCTTCATGTAGCAACTACTGCATGCAACAACAATGGACACCAGTGTGGAAATGGGCGTTGCATCCCTGCCTCCCGGCGTTGCGACTTCATCAGTGACTGTAGTGATCAATCGGATGAATCTAAATGCAGTAAGTTGCTTCTTGTGACTTTAGGGCCTGAGGAAATAATCATTTCTTCCTAATGGGAGATGGGGCTCGTAGGCACTAAATTTCCGCTTGATAAGGCTCTCAAGGTGTCATGATTAATCACATTCAATCTGCCAATTTGGATTGAGTGTTTCTGGTTGAACGGCTTTGTAAGCTGCAGTTGATGATTTTGGCTTCAGGATGAAGGCGTTGTCCCAGTTCTTGCCTGTTTTGGAGATGCTTTCCACGCTCGGCTGCTGTGTGTATTCAAACTTCAAAGTGCTGTCTCTGGAAGTTTTCTTCGGGGAAATATTTTCCCCGGTTTATGCATGCTTTTAATAATGTCTAAACAACGTCCTTTCCTCGTCTGCCTCCAGCTACCAACTGCACTTTCGAGCGTGGTTTGTGCTTCTGGAATAACGGCCGCCAAGACATGCTTGACTGGATTCTCAACCGTGGAAAAAGTCCCTCTTTTAACACTGGGCCCCATGCTGATCACTCCCAGGGAACTGAGAATGGTTCGTCCTTCAAAACCCCGCCCCCGTCTTTCTCTGTTCTTTGCTGTCCGTAATTTTTGTGGAAGTTCAATGTGTTCCGTGACCCCTTCTGGCTGCACCTCAACGGTAGTTTGTCCAAATGCTCATGTCCAGTCTTTATTTCTCAATGGAATGGAAAGGTGTTTGCTCTGTCAAGTTATCACTAGCCCTCCTCACTTTTGCACTTTTCCTTCTGTACTTCCATTTATCTACTTTTCTCTCCTTCCCTCCCCCTCGTCTCTCTCTTTCGTTCTCTCTCTTTCTCTCGTTTTGTCTTTCTGTCTCTCTCTCTCTCTCTCTTCTCTCTCTCTCTCTCTCTCTCTCTCTTCTCTCTCTCTCTCTCTCTCTCTCTCCCCCCTCAGGCTCTTACATGTACATTAAGGCCTCTGGAGAAAGGTTCCCGTACAATGCCGAGCTCGTCTCTGTTGTCATGGGACGCACCAGCAAACAGTGCACACTTCAATTCTGGTACCATATGTACGCAAAACGTTCTTCCAACGCCCAGCTCAACATCTTCGTCAAGTCCTCTGGGAAAAAACGCAATGTGAGTGTCAACTCCTGAGATATCTCTCAGTGTTTGTCGGGATCAACAAATATTTTTTTGTTTCACTGGCTTCCTTGAAATGCTTTTTTCCCGTCAGATATTCCGTATTGGCGGCAACAAGGGCACTCGCTGGATCAAGGGCTCAGCTTTGATCGGCCAGACCTTCCTTTCTGAGATTATCATTGAAGGCGTCCGTGGCGAGACCTATTCCAGTGACATTGCAATCGATGATATCTCTTTCATCAATTGCAAGCCAAGTAAGCATAGGCCAAAGTGTCTTACGCTAAAATTTGAATAATGATAAAGAATAGTACATCGGAATAATACAATAGTGATAAGCGCACATGTGCGCAGATGGATGCACATGATGACCCTTGACTCCATTTGCCATATGTTTAACCCAAATTCACTTTCCCCCCAGTATTTTCTATCTCAGCCTCTCGCTCTCTGTCTGTCTGTCTTTTTTCTCTCTCTCTCCCTCTCGCTCTCCGTCTGTCTGTCTGTCTGTCTGTCTGTCTCTCTGTCTAAAACGCTCTGACTTGAAAATGAAAATTTGGGTAGGAGGTTAGGGATTGTGAAATAGAGCAACTATAACAGTTGGTAATAACTTAGAGCAGTTATATTAGTCATCATTGGGAGAAGTTATTTTAGTTATTAATTAGAGTAGTTATATTAGTTATATAATTGGAGAATTTATATTAGTTATTTATTGTCCGGGTATGAGGTTTCTGATCTTCCCTAGCCACAGTAACTAGGTGAGCCAGGACCCCTACTTCCTATACTAGTGACTACATTGCCACGTTGGCATTGATGATAGGTCACATCCTGCCAAATCAATTTATTTCGAAAGGACTGTGGGACACAGAAGTGTCCTTTTTAACTAGTTTCTTGCCTTTGTTACCACTGATGAGGGCAGGTGCGTGTGCACGCTCGCGGTGGAGTCATTTTCGCATGCATTGAGGCAGGAACTAGCCAAACGAAAGGCGCAATGGCCATCCGTGGTAAGCGAAATCGCATCTTATACATGGTAAGCGGGATCGCATCTTATCTCCTGTCCCATCGCCAGAAATGCAATAGCAATGCATAGAAACTCTGTGTACATTCAGCGTACTATGCATGACTATGGGCCGGCCGCGCATGTCTTTTTTTTTCCCACTAGCTTGCCAATGTACGTTGAGTGGATCATCACACTCATGAAACTGTTCCTATCCTTTCCGCTGTTTTGATCGCGGAGCCGCCAAAACACCAATGCGCACAAGAACAGCAACAAGTAGACCTCGACGAAAAGCTCCGTCTTCCTTGCGTTGCCAGTGCAACTTTTTGGCCATTTCAAGCACAACAACGAGCAGCCATATCAACGAAGCGCAAGCGAAATGACTGACAACACACATACACGGGCTCACCAAAAGGATTTCAGCATCATTTCGATAGGGTTGTTCTCCGCTGTCCTTGACAGGAGCACAAAACACCAATGTGGTATCGCTCGGGGACGTCCAGAACTGTCCTCGACAGATAACACCTCCATAGAAAAACTGTAAGGATTTTTGGCCAATCGACGACAAAGAACACCTCCTCTTGGGTCTAGCAAGCCCTTCTCGTGCGCACA
>JAOWAR010153084.1:0-11107 GCA_028571005.1 Clathrina lutea
AAGCCCTATTTTTTCGAAACCCGGTTCCCTCAACTTTAGTTCGTCATAACTCAATCGCTACCAACTGGATTGACTACATCACTTCCTTGGTCATAGACCCAAAAAACGGTGCTAGGCAAAGTCAATTTTCTTCCTCTATCTCAAGTTATTTTATATTTTAATTTGGCTTATTTCTTTCCACGTTTATATTTCATGTTCACAGGGGTTTTCAAAAAAATCTGAGACACGATGTATTTTAGAGCTCCAAGAAGATAGGCAATCCCCAAAATGCAGTGCTTTTATCACCTAAAATGAATTGACAGTGGTGAACTAAAATGGGTTGTCTTTACATTGCACAAATCAATAAATTTGTGACAGACGTAATTAGACAGATAGCAGAGGGGGTAGAACTACACTTAAACAATGAAGCAGGGGTGTGAACTTCGGAATGTCTTGATCATGTAGCCAAAGGAGTTGTCACTGATTCGATTTTTGTCAAAGGGGGCCCCGGGTGAAATCCTTCCCACGTTAAGGAATTTTGTGGGAGAGACAGCTTGCTGTTGTGTTTTAGGTCTCCTGAGTAAAGGGGAGAGTGGGTGGATGTATATAGTCAACTTGACTTACAGTCGTACAGGGGGGTCATTGTCCAAGTTCAGCATGGATAGTGCATCACAGTCAGGAACTTTTGGTGACTGGTACATAGCTGAACATGCGTCCGGACTAAATCGTTTTCAAATTTTTGTCAGGCTAGACTCCAGCCTGGATATTCTACTTGTTGGCATAAGCACATGTTATGTAATCCAAGAGTTTCAGTAACAAAGCCCTTTCCGGTTCTTGCCTCAGTGACAGGAGCACCGATTCAGCTGTCGGCCTCAGTAGCGACCTTGACTCGGCCATGGAGACTGACACCACACAGCCATCAGTGGCATGCGGGGATGAAAGTTTCTTCTCAGACTTCGATCTGAGCGCGTGCAGCATGGACATGGATTTTCTTGGAGGACTGAGAAAGTAGATTTGGATCTGGGTTTTCTGAAACCGACTACAAAAGAATAAGTTACCTATTTCACCAATTACCACCGGATGTCATGACTGTATTTTTGTTTTTCTGTGAGGCATTGTTGTGTTACAACTTATTGCCTTCACTGGCAGAAAAAGATATCCCCAGAAACGGCTTTGTTGGATTTATCTTCTCATTCTTGATGGCATCTTGTATTTCCCTCTTTGTTCTGTGTTCTTCCCTTATTTCAGTCTCTCATACTTCGTTTGTTGTGACTAGCTTTTTTTCTTTGGTGGAGATATCATCACATCTAAATGAGCACTACGACATGTAAGTGCTGCAGCAGCCTCATCAACTCGGTCGATTTTGTGTTTGGTGGGTTTTCGATTCATGGTCTTCGGGGAAGTGTTGGTTGCGTTGCAATGAATAGATGTCCAGTCATGGTGCTTAGCTCGGTGTACAGCAGGGTGCGTACAGGTCCTGGAAAGTCCTTGAAAAAAAGTTGTCCTGAAATGTCCTTGATTTTTATCCTTAGTCCTGAATAATCCTGGAAAATGAAGTTTTCTCCGTCAGAAAAAATAGGAACTTTTCAAAGACATAACCGCTCGCCACAATGACTTTGTGAGCACAACTGGCTGCACCACATTTTCATTGAAGTTTTGCCCAACTCGCTGGCTGGAAAACGTACAAGTTGCACAGCGAGCTCTGGACCTACGCCCAGCCCTACAGTTGTATGTCCAGACAGTTGTGGAAAAGGCTGTTCCTGACCCTGGAACGACGTCCTTTGCTGCTGTAAGGGCCTTTTGCACCATTGACCTAGGTTGGGGAAAGCCGTTTTTCTTCAACTCTGTGGCACAGTAAGTCATTCCATTTTTGACACAGTATCAGTCAGACCGGCCACTTGCTCCCTTTCTAGCAGAAGACCTGTCGCAACTGCTGCGAGGACTGACGGATCGGTTCCTGAAGCGGTCAGCTTTAGATAACCTCAGCAATCGGCAACTTGTACATTTTGATCTTGCCGATGGAGACTATCATTTGCTCTACGCTAATATCGATGTTGGTTTTGCTGCCGATAAGGAAGTGAAGTCGTTCGTGACATCCAAGACCAGCAGCCAAATTAAAGTGATGGAGTTCTGATTGTCAGCAAAGGCATTTTTGGAGTCAATGGTTGCAAAGCTTCTGGAGAAATCCCCGCTTCTCTACAAGCTCTTGCGTACACTGTCTTGTCTGGACCCTAGGTTGACATGCACAAAGGTCGACCTGTGCATCCCCAGATGAAATGCGCGCTGAAAGTTCTGGATGAGGCAAACCGTGTCCCCGGTGGCACATTGGCATGTGACGAGATCTATCGGCAGTGGCAGAATTTTCTAGAAACAGATGTAGCTGCCAACCACGAAGAGTTTGCCGCATTCTGCCCAACTGTGCAAAGCCACAGGGTCGATACCCTTCTTCATCAGCATTTGGCAAACGAGGGCCATTATCAGAAGCTGTGGAGAGTCATCCAGAATCTCCTGCTTCTCAGGCTGTCGCATGGTCAAGCGTCGGTGGAGCGTGGGTTTTCGGTAAACCGTCAGATCAAAGTGGAGAATCTGGAGGATGGGTTTTTCGCAGCTCAGCGAATCATTGCTGATCACATGCTTAGCGTGAAGGGAATCTGCAGTGTTATGGTCTCGAAAGAGCTTCTAGCATCAGTCAGCTCCGAACGGCAGCGATACAGCCGCTATCTGGAAGAGCAGAAGAAGAAAAATGATCGGGTGGCAGGCGACAGAAAAAGAAAGGCTGTCCACGATGAGATGGAGGCTGCCAAGAAGCGAAGGAAATTCTTGATGGAGGCAGTGAAGGAACTGTTGAAGTCAGCAGATGTGACAGTGCTGTAGAGGCAGAGCGTTGTTGGGAAGCTCACCCTTTTGGCTAAGTCGAACGAGAGGAGGCTGAGGTTGCTGCCTTGGATCAGTATTTGGAACAGAAGAAGAAGGAAGAACATGGTCTGGCAGAGTAACACCATCATTTCTTCTGAAAATCTAATTTCTTTATTCAGTTCTGTTTATACTATACCAATCAGTACACTAACACACACGCATGCAGAAACTGGTATGGCTGTAATAATTAGTCCTGGAAATTCCACATCAGTATCCTGAAGAAAAAAAAGGAACAATAAATAAATAATGAACTGATGATGGCCTTGACGCCGAAACGTCTTCCAAATTTAACAACATCTTCTCTCACTTCGCGTCCTAAGAACTGCTGTTCTTAACCTTCTTTGAGAGTACACTTGGATTCGCACAATTCCGGCAGGAGGCGAGAACGAGCGTATCCGGGTAAGGATATAGAAGTAGAAGACTTTGACGGGGACAACCACGTATCGGTAAGGCAAAGGACGTGTATTGATAGATTTGCAGTGAGAATGTCAAGGTCCAGTAGTCGAGAGGGTGCACATAGGGATCGAACATTACATGGACAATGCGACGCATCCTGCGGCTTTGAAAAACGTGTTACGCTTTTCAAAGTCGCGGTGCTGGCACCGAGTGATTACGAGAGAATCAGTCAAGTTTGGACTCTGCGAGGTTGGCGTCTATACGTGCGTCGATTCTGTATCTTGCATTGAGCAGGAGCGAGAGAGCTGCTTGCTGTTGTCTCTGTTGTTTACTCTGTATGGCCATGCGAGGATGTCAATTTGGAATCGGGGAGGTCGTCGTTCGTTGTCGGGGCGGCCGTGGCCGAACTTATTTAGCCATTTTAGAAAGAAGGTCCGCACTTTCCGGCTGACTGACGAGGTGTTTGATCGCTATCGCCGATTGAAGAAAACTGGAAAGTACAAATGGGACGATGTGCAGGAGCGCCTCGCGGAGGTGTTTCCCCTTGGGGGTGTTTAAAGGTACGCCTCAGTTAGGAAAATTGAGGTGTTTTCTTGATCTTGGGTCTCCTCAACTAAAGGAAGACCAATGAGGAGAAAGAGGTGTTTCCTGAAGTCAGTAATGGCGATCGAATAAAAAAAAGATAATCAGAAAGCAGAGCAGTGAGGAAAAAAATGTTTACTTGAAGTGAGTGGTGTGTCGAGCGAAAGAAAGGTCATCAGAAAGCAGAACAGTGAGGAATCTTTTTCTTGCAGAAAGGTATGGACACCCCCTACAAGTAGAACCACCTCTCGGGTTGCGCCGCTGACATGCATTCCGGAAAAAGCACTGATCAAGTGGTAGTTTCGCAAAAGACACAAAATTTGACATCTGCACCTGATGAAGATGAGAGCTTTCAAAAACCTCACAGTGGTTTTCTTCACGGCCTGTGGAAAAGGATTGGCCTAAGCACCCACGCCTGTCGAACGGGGAGAACGGGATCTCGTACGGGAGCGAGAAGGTCTTACCCCTTCATCGTCGGCGACGACAACAACGTCGCACAAATCGTCAAAGTCCGACAAAGACATTGACGAGGATTATGGCTACGGCGAAGATGATGGCTACGGGGAAGATGATGAACACATAGTTTGATGAGTCGAGAGAAGACAAGGCGGAAGACAACGCTCACCACACAAGTGCAGCACCGGCTTTACAGCTCTTGCAGCTTCGACTATACGTTCTAAGTTCGGGCGCTGGGTGAAAATTTCCTCCCACGCATGAGGACACGTAGCCTAGAGCAATAAATTATTTTTGGCAAAAAATAATGGAGTCGCAAAAGCGTCGCAGTGACCCTTTAAAGTACTTGATCTACGGCCGGCCCTTAAATAGAGTTGGCAAGGGCTTCTGACCTTCGTCAAAAATCGGATCAAGGCGGCCCGCTTCCTTGGCTCCCAAATTCTCCCAACAAACTTCCAGCAATCAAACCTGAGAGCCTTCCCGCCCAAACCTTTCTCCGGCGCGGACCTTGAAGGGTACGGCAAATCGAAAGTCGATCCCGCCAAAACACCCCGTTACACAGCAGTTTCGAATGTGATCATCTCAGCCAAAACATGTGAAAGAGTAGTCAGCATCCCGGATAGCCTCAGTTTGATTCTTCTGTGTTACCGAGTACTTTGCATGATGGAGGGAGCACGCTTTCTTGTTAAAAGCGGCGCTCTGCCTCGCCCAATGAGAATAGATCAGTTGGATCTGAAGCAGAGTGTTTTGTCGACGCTGCTCCACCCAGTCCCCAGCACCATAACCTTAGTCAGTGACCGCGACTTCATCGTGGAAAGAGCTGACTCGAACGGGGAGTTCCGATCATGGGCCATGTCCACAGACCACGTGTTGTGCTGCAAGGGCACGGTGCTATACACAGGCAAGGGCAAGGGTCCATTCCACTCCTCGCACGGCCACGGCTGCGGCAAACGCAAAGCATCGGCCAACGCCCTGGTAGGGACGCCCTCGCCTCTACCGTCGCCAATGGTGCCTGCAGGAAAACGAGCCCGAAGCGCCAGCCACGGCACCGGCACGATTACCATCGAGGTGTGTCACGTCGAGACGGAACGGGGCAGAAAGCCCAGAATACGTCCGGCCTCCGCTTTCCCGATGCGGTGTAAACGTGAGGACGAAACCCTGGCAACAATATCGCGACGAATCGCTACAGAGGCATTTGGTGGACAAGAGGTAGTCCGGTCTCCTTGACACAAAAAACCTACGGCACTTGGATACTCCTTCAACGAGATGTATGCTGCGGGCGTGTCCATCTTTATTTTTGCGTTGTTCTAGAAGGCTTGATCCTTTCTAGTTAGCCGTCCTTTCACCGTAAACAGTGCGTCCCATCGTTTATCTGTGGCTATTTTCTTTCTGCTGGTGCCTGTTCAATTACAGTTTACCCTGCTTTGTCTTCGTGTGCCTTAGGACGGCTTACCTACTAGTATCCGCGTGAACAACGGCCAATACTGGTTTTCTCCCTTCCTTCCAGCGTTAAATTATTGGGTTTCATTGTCGAAAGTGCGAGCAGTGGAAAAGATAGAATACGAGAACTCGTTCGGCCAGCTGCAGGTCTCCGACACGGAAGATGAAGCTGAGTCCGAGCTTCCCTGGGCAGCCAGTCACGTGGCACTCAGTCCGACGGTCATGCAATGTCGGATCGGACTCCAACTCAGACACAGACCTTCCTTACGCTCTCCAGCCCTAACCCTAGCCGTCATAATGATCGTGGGCTTATCAAAACCAGCGGTAGCCCGACGTTCCGCTGCTTTCCGCATCGATACTCTTCGAGCCAAATGACGGCGGGCCATGGACGAGCGCCTCATGGTGCTGGAAGAGAAATTTGACAGCTTCGCCAGGCCCATCTCATTGCGCCGGACAGGCACCACCAACCTCAGGCTTACTCAGGTGCTCACATGCATAGTTTGTCGGAGCATCCCCTCCCCCCTAAACCTAGTGGAGATCAGTGGAGATCAAGACTTGCCCTGGTTGTGGGACAATGGCCTGCATCAAGTGTTTGACGCAGTGGACATTCCAGCCGCAGCGACGGAATTAGACTCTGAGGAATCAGCTGGGGCTGGGTGCAGAACAAGGATTTTCCTGCCCAACATGCCGGAGGTGAGACGAACAATGGGCAACAATGCCGAAATGGCCAGCCCTAAGACAGCTGCCTGGCGGACCTGTCTGAGGCCCAGTGTATGATGGCATTGCTGCAGTTTGTAGCATTCTTTTCACTTCTTTCTTCTTGTCTCAGTTAATATTTCTTCCATTTTTCTTCTTTTGCCAGCGGCAAACTCTTGCTTTCCACTTTCCTCAATAGTTTGCGCAAAAATATCAATGTTTAGAACATCAGCTAATCTTCGTTATCACGCTCAGAGTTTGTTCTTGGCATGTTTGTTTGGGCTGGTCTTTCCTTTTTGCATCATCTCTGATCATCGTGAGCTTACCACTCCTGCTCAGCTTACCTGCCTTGTGCTGAAATGAACGGGTTACCTTGTGAAGGAAATGGGGAATCGGGGATTCACTATTTCAGGGGCATTAGATTGATGGAACGTAGGTATACTGTAGATCAAATGTCCGGCAGAAGGGCGTAAGAGTAGGGGAATCCCTATGAATTCTGCTCTACTCTTCGAAATGAAACATTCTTTGTTGCCCCAAAATTGGTTAGAGATTGTACGTATCTTTGTTTACTGCCCTTTTTGCACTAGAGCCCTATCTGAAAATATTTGTTTACCCACCTACATGTTCAGAATCCAAAGGTAGGCATCGTTACTTACTCCAGAAATCGAGGTCCAAGATGTAGGCATCTTTGTTTACTCATCCCCATATCAGAATCTAAATGTAGGTATCATTGCTTACTCAAGAAATCGAGGGCTAAGATGCAGGCATCATTGTTTATTAGTGCCAATTCGAAGCGGGTGAAGGTAATTTTTTTGTGCTCCAAATACATGACATATGCATGCACCACGGCCGACCGTTTGATAATTTTCCACAGCAGTGATCAAAGTTGCATCGAGAGGCCGCCGTAGAGTAGCCGACATATGTCGCAACCGGAGTGCACTTGCGCACGTTAACGTGCGCACGTGCGCTCTGCTTGTTCGCCGGAGTAGTCCGAGATCTGAACGGACCGTACACGCATGCTAGAGCACCCCGATCCACGTGCGATTCTCCCAGCCTGAGGGCGGGCACTGGTAAATGCCATATGCGGCAAACGTGGACACCAGGTACCGGGGGGTAGCTGCAATTTCACCTCCTAACAAAGCGTGTTGATGTACGCACTTGTGGCATCGCACGCGAGCACCGTCTTGTGGAATGCGACCCAAGTGGGTTCTTGCCATGCCTGAGCCAGCGCGAGGTCGTAGAGTGCAACATGTGCAATGTAGGCTGACGTTGTTTTTCAGGCAAGATTCGCCAGTTCTTCCTTTCTTCCACGGCCTTCTCAGCCTGGAAAGTACGTGAGCCCAGACTCATTCTCCCGTACATAGAACTTTGTGCCGCTTGACCCAAGTGCCAAGGAATATTTCACAACATCAACACTGGGCACTGGTGCAGAGCCGGAACACCTACATTGACGAGGAGGAACGATTAGAGCAAGAGCTCGGTGAGTATCCAGCAGTATCAGCTGTTCCAGACCATTCCTGGGAATGACTAACTCTCAGGTCTCCACCAACACAAGCGGTGGTGACAACGACTACGACATTTCTAATGGCAACGCTGGCGAATGTCTCTACTTCCAATTCAGTCTTCCAACGAAACCATTCGCGTACATGCTGATCGCCGCTTCTGTCGTAATCGTCCTCTGCTGTTTACTCGTCAAGCGACGGAAACTCCTTACCAGTTTTCTACACGGACACCCAGGACTCCCGGTTCCTATCGACTCGCTGGGGTGGCCACGACAAAGAAAAGGAATCCTCCTTGCGGCACTCAGCGCCACGGCGTCTTGTATTGGTCTTGTCGCTGGCCCGTGGATTCGTGGTGCGGAATTTCTTCACTTCGGAGATATCTATCTGGACCGTCTTATCCGGCCATTCATCATCGCACTCTTCATTGGACTGTTCTACTACCCTGTGTTTGCTGGCGTCCATTATTCATACGCAATTCCAGGATGTTTGCTTGGTGGAGCCTACACTCTGAGTATTATGGTAATGCGAATGATCTACATTGGGTTGTGCGTTCGCCAAAACAACTTCCCACAGTTGTTTATCACAGTAAGCAGTTTGGTGACAGTGCCGGAATTTCTTGGCCTGACTGCATTGCTGATATTCTTCACTTATCGCCTTTGGAAGTGTGCTCGCAGGGCAAACTGCCGACTGCTAAACATGGGCAATCATGCCTGTGACTTCTACAAGTTTGACGACAGTGATCCGACAACAAGCCGTTCAAATCAGTCCAGCTGGGAGTGGAAGTATGTCCATCAATTACTTCAGAGAAGTCGAAGTTGCTCGAAGAACGAGGAGCCTCAGCCCAAACGTTCAAGAGTACAAGCTATGCGTGACCACCTTGTCAAGACCGTGAAAAAGGTTTATGATCGTGAAGACCCATTTCGATATTCAGCTCGAGTCCTGATTCCAGCAGTAATTGCGACAACCTCCCTTTTCTTCCTGACAGTGCTGGTGACAAGTAATTTATTTTATACATTCGATATAGAACTGTGGCTCGATTCTCAGTACAGGACACAGCTGCTCATTGATATTTTCTACTTACTTCGAGCGGGTGCAATCATCAGCGTCCAGGGAGCCTTTCTCCTCGGACTTTGGCAAAACACGAGCGTCCTGGCCGCACACAAGAAACACATGAAGCTTGTTTACCAAGGTGCACATCCGGTTCTAAATTCTTCAAAACGCAAAAGCGGCAAGCACAACAACGCGAGACTCAATGCGTTCTCCAAGTATACAGGATACCAGGCCGCATACCTCATGTCAGCTTTCTTTGTTTCATTTCTGGCCATGATCTTCGTTGTTCTCTTCATCGGTGTAATCTGCTTGATCGGAAAGAACTACAGCTGGACTTACATCTGGAATAAAGTGGCCGGTCCGATCATCTCCTTCGCTCTATTTCTGCTAGTCTTCATCCTCTCTCACCTTCTGGTGAAGTATTGCTTCACTGATCGCACCCAGCAAGGAATCGTCTTCACAAATGTTCGAGCTCTGCACAACTTCAACTATTTCATGATCTTTTACCGTCTGATCATGGGCTTCTTCTCAGCTCTACTGCGCAATCTTATTTCTGCTGTGATCGCTCTCATACACCTTCCACGACTTGACCGAACATTGATGATGGAAGGCTTCAGCCGATTTGACAGAGGTTGCAAGACATATTTGGGCTTTATATCCGTGGAGAGCGAATTGACCAACCCAACAGCTTTTGTCTTCATGCACATTCTTCTCATGCGTAGACAGGAGTTGCAAGACAACATCACTTCTAAGGCGTTCGGTGCTGATTCGTATTCCTTATTCAGCCAGGCTGCCAGGAACCGCTGGTTCGTGGCTTACACACTGCTGCGCAATCCGTCTTTGATCGCAGAGAGGCGCTCGGAGATCATTAGCGGAAAACAGGCACAGGCAAATGAAGATGTTAGTTTGACAATAGGTGTAGGGGAGGAGAACAAAGAGCTTGTCCAAGCAGTCTGAAAGGCCAGGGACAGCTTTTGGAGATGTAGGCAAACGCTTTCGAGTAGTTTGTACTGAGTCTTGTATGTTTCCAGTCCACCTTTGTTATCCTAACAGGAGCTCTAGACAGATTTTCTGTTAGATATTTCTTGGTGTTCTTAAAGCTTCAGCTTGTAGTTTACCCATTCGGACATCAGTCCTTAAGCCGCAATGTTTCTAAGATGGCTTCCAAGCGCTAGGCAAATTTCTTATACCAACAGCAAGTCGAAACCTTACTCCTTAACTGAAAAAAATCATGACTTTCCGAACATGATATTTTCCTCGTGATTTAGCTGCATAGCTGTGGCTGGATTTTAGTTCTTGTCTAGTCTGAGTGCGTACATGTTCTGCTGTCGCTTTTATACCGCTTAATGTTGGTACTGACACAGAGGACACAGCGCACATCAACGATGTCATTCACGGCATAGCCAAGAACAGGCCTGGAAAGAATGAAAAGTAACTGTTTGAAATACTGCAGGCTGAGCCATACATGAAGACAGTCCGCAAAACACAAGCAGTTTAAGTGAAGAAGGACTGTGCTGCACGTGACAGCGGTTGGGAAATGGTGGGAAGGAAGAGATAAAGTCGAGGAAGGAAGATAGTTTGAGAACACTAAGAACAAGTCTGCGCTGGACGCAAGTATCTGAGAGACCGGGACCAAAACTAGAGAGATTAGTTTACGTTTTGAACCGTGGAAAACGCAAATGGTCTGTCGTCATTTGTTATGAGGAAAACGAAGACAATGAGTACTCTTTACCGCTGTAAGCCTCCGTTAAAAAGCGAGCTTTAAAAGTCGCCTTAAACGAAACGCGTCAAATTTCTTCAAATCAGTCCTTGAGTTTTATGGCCCCACTAACAGACCCAGAATAAGCCTGAACAGGATGTTGAGAATGTAAAACCTCACAGTCTCGTTTTTGGAAAAAGTGAAATCTCGCTTGGCTGGATGCGCTCTTCGCTCTGTCTTTCCCTCAATGCCGTTTCAAGTTTCCGCTTTCAATGTAGATATAGCTCCAAACGATATTTTAGCCCACGGTAGTGGGCTATTATAGCCCACGACAGTGGGCTATCTTTTGATTTGGGTAAGGTTTTCATCATCTTCTTGTTGTTGTTGTTGTTGT
>JAOWAR010153095.1:0-18157 GCA_028571005.1 Clathrina lutea
AAAGAAAGATCGTGATTTTTGGCAAAGAAAAAAGAACGGGCGCGAACTGTACGCGTGACATTGCATTGCTGGCCATGGGCCATTTCAGCTGCCCTCATCGCAAAGGCCAACGAAGCTGCCGTCATTGCACAGGTTATCGGAGCTGCCTTCATCGCATGGGCGAATCAAGCTGCCCTCATTGCACGGGTTAACTAAACTGCCCTCATTGCAGGGGTTAATTGAGCTGACCACATTGCACGGGATAACTGAGCCGCACTCATCGCTCGGGCTGGGTAAGCTGCCCCCTCATTGCACGGACTAACCGAACCACCCTCATTGTACGGGCTAACTGAGCTGCCCACATCACACGGGCTAATTTAGCTGACCACAACACACAGGCTATCTGAGCTGCCCTCATCGCATCGGTGAGCCAAGCTGCCCTCATTGCATGGGCTACTTGAGCTGCCCACATCACGTGGGCTAACTGACTTCCCTCATTGCACAGGGTCTCTGACCTGCCCTCATTGCATGGCTGCTGCCTGACACCATGGGACATCAATCATAGCCTGTTCACCCACATTGACCATTGCATGACAAGGCACTGCCTTCGGTTCCGCAGCGGCACCACACGCATGGCGGAGACCGGTGCACCAAAAGGGCAGCTTCAAGCGAGTGCGAGATGGCAAAGCGGCGCGTATGAGCAACACTTGCATCCCACACCTGGGGCGAGGGGACACCTGGCGGCAGGAATGGCAGGCAAGAAGAGCAAAACTTCAACGATTTCCCAAGCACACACAAGCAAACTTGCACCTAGAACTCACCACCACACAAGCACACTGGCACACACTATCACCTAATGCTTTTTGCTGCCCTGGCTGGTTGGTCGCTCAAATACTCGGTTGCTGTTATTTTGGGAGGGTATGTGGCAAGCAGAGTTCACAGCAAAGCATCGTATTCATAGGCACAGCACAGCAACCTCCAAGCACTCCTGGTGCAGCAGCGCCAAGCACGGGTGGGGCACAGCACAGCCAAGCTCTTTTACACCCTCCGTTCCAGCAGGGCCAAGAACAGACGGGGCAAAGCAAGGCCAAGCTCTTGTACACCCTCCGGAGCAGCACCACCAAGCACGGGTGGGGCACAAGCAGTGCCAAGTTCTCGCACACCCTGGGGCGCAGCAGCACCAAGCACAGGGGTTGGGCACAGCAGTGCGAGTGTCTCACACATTTCAGTGTTACGCTGTTTCCACAGTCTCGGTTCCGAGCTAATTAGCTCGTAACTATTAGCTTTTCATCTATTTTTGGTTTTGTCAAATCTAAAATACTTTTTTTGTGTTGTTCTAGTATTTGCATCGACCGTCTCCACTTTTAGTATTTGTATTATTTGTACAGTCATGCCTGTCATCAGTCTCGTTTCAGTGCTGGCCCACACCCCTTCCATCGCAACTCTCTCATTCGTCTGGGGAGAGACGCGTGGATGCAAAGGCAATAGGATTGCCCTGGAATTTTCAGACACGTTTCTTGTCTTTGACTGAACGTTCTTATTTCTGTTCTTCAGAAAGCTACAACCTTCTTCTCTAACAACACCTTTCTTATACTGTATTAAAATTAGACACTTCTAGACCGACAGAGACAAGGAAAAGCTCAATCATCATAAACACTTTGATGGCAAATAGTCGACTCACAGTACTTCCAGATATTCAAGTCCTTCGAAAACTCTCTCAGGTAGCGACGATAGATTGTTACTTTTCAAAGAGCTGCATAAAGAACAGTCCGAGAAAGACAGGGTCTTTAACCTCGAAAGGCATGGGAGGCTGTCTCCTCTTTCATGCAAAGGCAGAGGTTATTTCAAATGGCAGACCCTGGGAGTAGGTTAAGGATGCTGTGGCATGTTAAACGTGAAGTTTGTTTTGGCAAGAAAGCAAAGAAAGGACACCAGATTCAGCGTGAAACAACTCGACTGATGGGCAATGGTCCATGCTTTAGTTGTCCTTGCAAGGCATGCAGCTTCTCCAAAAGTTTTCTTTTAAGATGGTTAATTTTTTTGGAAATGACTGAGACCATGCTACCACGCTCTTTACTCTCTTACCTGATTTGTCTTCACTTACGGATTGTTTCGAGTTTATTCATTTCTCCGGTTTTTTACTCATTTGGCAGCCATCTAATTGATTACGTCCCAGTTTACATGTCTTTGCCCGCTGTTAAGAAATTGACCACTTATTGTATGATGGCCTGCACGTGTATGTATAAAGATTTTAAGAGCCTTGTTTGCTCGCACAAGTTTAGTGTTACAGCACGAGGCAGTGACTGAACGGATCTAGATAGGCACATTGTCGCTTGGGCAATATGGCCTAGTACTTCCTTTACCGTTAGACATTGATTCCTTCAGTCCCCTTCTAAGGTCTATCTTTGCGGAGGTTGTGTGAAAACGTATAGTCCATCCGGTACCTACGAGCTCAATTGTCACGAATTAAAATTGTTGAACCTGGTTTTAAATAAATCGATTTTTAAATTCATGTCTTGGCGGCAAGCAGCTTCTCAGTTTCAAGAGTGCAGAAAATTATGTCCAGTTAAATTCAGGTGAGAACTTCAACTTCTAAAACTTAAAAGTTGTTCAGGCACACGAAAAAAGCACAAAGTGAGAAGTCAGTCCCCAAGAACCATGTCTCCTCTTAAAATTGCAGAGAAAACTGAATTCTGCAAATTCACATCATCTTCCTCTTCCCTGACATCAAGAGCTGATCAGCCGGAGGAGTTACACTGATTACTGGGACGTTTTCGGGAGTGCTTGGGTTGCTGAGTTGGCAGCAAAATGCACCAAAAACGCGACATCATTGATGCCAATATGTCAGAAGCTGGTTTTCTGAGGAAATCTGCGAGATGTCTTTGTTAAGTTGGCGAGGACGTCTTCTTGCTGCGTACAAATTGCCTGCAAAAGGGTGTCTCAACTTTCGAGTCTGGCTGTTATTTGTCAACCATTCTCTCACCATGCACCTTTCACCTTGCACCAAATTGTCAATGGCTCTGTTCAAGAGGAAATTTGCTGAAGCCTAATTTCACTCAAGATGACATCACTCTGATATCATTGATACATTTGGCTCCTATGCTGTCTTAAATGCGTTCTCCAGGTTTTCCTCCATTGCACCCATGTCCCAAAGAACGGAGGGTTTTTACCCCGTAAGCATAGCTGAAAATCAGTCCTGGCACCCGGACAGCCTGGGGCCATCTTAATTCTTTCTAATTCTTCCTTTGACGATGAACGCCCTTGAAAGACTCCCGTATATCAAACTCCATTAACCCAACCGATTCAGACTCTTTGCCTCCCCATTCCACACCTTAACTGGAAAGAAAACCGACTGCACCGTCAATAAGGCAGCCTGCGAGTTTGGATTTTCGGGAAAGACAAGCGTTAAGTCCTGTGCTAGCAATATCAGTCACCCTTAACCAAAGTGGAAAAACTGGACACGTTTAGATCAGGGCGTATAGCCCACAAAGTGTAAGTAGGAACAGGGGCCGAATCACTATGCAATAAGGGTCCCTTTTTCTTCTAAACCTTGTTTGTACAGAAGATCACTCTGGGTGAGTGAGAAAGGAGAAATTCAAGGGAGAGATCGAGAGGAAAAAATGACCATAGCCATGCTAGGATTTGAACATTGGACCATTCGCTTACCGGAAGAATGCTTTTCCAACTGAGCTACATGTCCTGGTCCGATGTTAGCACAGGCCAATCCCGACTAAACCACAATCAAAATTTACCCCTATCTTTCTTGGCTGCTAGTGACAGTGAAAGGTTTCCGGTTCTTCTCAAATCTTGGCAGGTTCATAGTCCTTTTCCTATCGATCTCTAGCTTGAAAATCCTTTTCCTTGAAAAGGAATATACCAATGTAGTTTACTCATAGACTTGTCAAGCTTTCGAGTCCTTGGAAACTGCTCTCTTGCAGGTTGTGTATCCTCTGGTTTGCTAAGCCACTGTGCAAAATCATTGCCAAAAATGCAGCGTTACTTCTCTTATTCAAACGTTCTGGTGTAGGAATAAACCAAATACAGTGAGATATTAAGGTAGGACACTAAGGGCATTCTTTGAAACATTGCACTGAAAAGAAAAACGTTTTCTTCTTTGAAACGTTATGACAAAAAGAAGTACTTTGGTCTTGCTTTGTTCTCAGAGAAGCCTCAGAAAGTGCTTCTTCTCAACACAATGGAAAATACTTGAGAAAGACACCTTCCATCACAGACGTGTTCTTACTCGGAAGGGAGGGAATATAGAACATATGCAAAACAACCTCTTGTGAATGCACTGAAGTGAAAAATAGGCACACATCATTTTGCCTTTATCTGAAGACTTGGGTTATCCATGTATGAACTTGACTTCCTCATCCTGCATCGTATTCCAGGACCGAAATTAATCATGTCACGCGCGCCCCGTACATGTCTATCAGGTCACGCTCGCCCCGTACACGCCTCTCTCGTAGACGCACTGCGGCTAACGCCGTTCGTCAACCACCCGCGGGCGATTCCCTAGCAGAGGTTCCCACCCACCTCAGTCTTTATGATCTTTGGGCCCGTTGCCACGTGGCGGGGCTTCCAGAAAACGGCCGTCCAGCAGACTTTTTGGCCCGCCTTAGATTCTCTCGCGTTTCCCCTGACGAAGAGCATCCACCAGGCAACGCTAGTTCCGTCAGTTCGACACCATCGAGCGCATCCTTGTATGCAGAGAGCAGCAACCGTAAAAACTCATCCGGCAGCGACATCTTCCAGTGGCCCTCTCCGAGTCTTGGGCAAGGTCCCCAAAAGCATCCTACGCCTGCACATCGTCCTACTGTGTCTTCTCAGGCTCCCGTACGTGCATCTTCCAGCTTAGGTGCTCCCAGTCAACCAGTAATTCTTTTCGCTGACGAGGACGCCCAGTCCGCCATTCCCCCGGTGCCCCCACAGCTGCGCGACCGGATTGTCGGAGATGAGTTTGTCCACTTGGCTGAGCTCTTGCCATCTGCTTTGTTCTACCAGCCACGCAAGAAGAACACCCCGGACCTTCCCTGTCCGAGGCAGCGGTGAAGAGATGAGACAACTTTCCGTGACTCAGCGCCTCCCTCGACATGCCCATATTTCGGACTTTCCGTCATGGCTGAAAGCCTGGACCGTGTTCTTTTCAGTTATGGCCCACCACTTGTCCACACTTGTCCCTGAGCTCATCGGCTATCAGCACCTTTTGCTTGAAGCCCAGCAGCAGTTTGCGACAGAGAGTGTCCTGAATTACGACACAGCCCTCAGCACCCACATCGCCAACAACCCTTGCACTCGCTGGGACGTCGTCCACCTTGAGGCTGTCCACCAGGAGGTGTGCGCAGCTCGTGCCAACAGTGCACATCAAGCCACAGTCAAGATCGCTGAACCCTTCAGCGGAGGCAGCCTTTTTGATGCGGCAGGCGTCCACAGCAGGGAGGGATGATATCTCCAGTAAACTCAAACATGGAAGTCCGTTCCGTTTCACTCATTGTCAGTTCCGCCATGTCTTCCACCCACGTGGAGGAAGAGGCCATGGCGCATCGCGCTGCAGAGCCAACTCCAGCCCATCGGACAGCGCCACAGCAGCCGGAACAACTGCCAGCAAGCGGTAACTCATTTCTCGCACCGGCCGACACAACCCCCCCCCTTGACGCTAGCCGATGGGAGACACTCCTGAAACGGCATCCAGACCGAGACTTTGCCATTGACTTTTTTTCTCTCCCCCTTTTCTCCCATGATGTGCTCTGGCAGTGGCGTTGTGCCAAAGAAGTTTAGAAATATGAGGCTTATCGACCATCAGTCTGCCCCTGCCGGTCAGAGTGTGAATCATGGGATTCCTAGGGACCTGTACAGCTTGCAACACGTCACCATTTATGGCGCTATGCAGATCACCCGGCGCCTGGGGAGGAGAGCTCTTTTGGCTTAGATTGCCAACCATAGCTGATTTCAATCTTAGCCAAATGAGCTTCCACCAGGGGAAGAGAGCTCTTCTTCATGCCTTCCGTCTATGCCCTGTTCGTCTACATCATGGACCCTTGCTCGGCATTTACTGAAGGCAACATTACTATTACGACCTTGTCCTGCCGCTTGCTTGCCTCCGTTCTGCCCCTTATATTGTTAAACAGGTAGCGGATGCGCGCCAGTGGACCTCCTGGGAAGAGTTCATTGTCCACGACCTCATCAACCTCCTCGACGATTACCTGAGAGCAGGACCCCCTTATCCACTTTATGCTCTCACTGCCTCGACATCATCTTGACCACTTGTGCTTACTCTGGGTACCTAAGGTGTGAAACACATACATTTTGGGGGTATGCCAATGTTTCACTCTGACGCACTTTTGGGCCATTTTTCTTTTCTACTCGACAGATACCTGTAATTAGGTTCTGAAAATGCTGCTATTTGCATCCTCGGACACTTCAAGACAGTTTTATTGTCGAAAATGGTGGAAAAATCACGACTCTAAGAGGGGCTAGAAGACATAAGTTGCTCACGGGAAGAGAACAGAACCAATTTTTTCTTACTTTTTTACCATGACCTTGATCAGCCTTGCAGCTTAAAGCGGCTTTCCGGCGACTATTAAATTCGACAAGAGTGGTGCCTTCCATAATGCATTCACGTCTGCCAAATCGCCTGCAGGGCCTTATTTTCTTAGCACAGCACAGTGGCTTCTCCTTAGGCGTAGGCCTACACACTGACACACACTACAAGGATCCTCCCTACGGAAATTTCATCTTCTGGATTGCCCTTTGTTGCCGGGCAATCACACTGCAGCTGGCAGCTTTTAAATTGTCGATCGATCCGCCGCCATTTACGTCACACAGGGAACTAGTTAGGCGATTCAAACCCATGCTATTTTCTAATAGTACCGCGAGCACATATGTACAGGGCTAGCGCTGCCATATGGCCAGTGCGCCAGTGGGCAAGACCGACTCTTGTGTGTGAAGTTGGTAAGAGTGACTTGTTGTGGGGAAAGAATGGCTGTGTTTTTCAATTGTAGCTTTGCTCGCGCAGCAGTCCGTTCGTAGACTGTAGAGAATCGGAGCGAGGGGCGCCCCATGACATTCGATGGGAAGGAAAAGCGCAGAGCGCAATTCCCGGAGCTTTTGGCAATCACTTCGACTGAGTTGACGGCAAACCCGCACGTGTACCTTTCGCATTTTCAAAACATAACGGAAGCAGCGATAAAATCGAGAGCGTTCGATCAGCACTGCGACTGCCTTGGTTTCAGCCGTTGTTTAGACCTACGTCAGAAATTGGCTAACTTGCATTGGTCTGGAAAAGCTAGCCGGTGCACGCGGCTTGAAAGGTTTTTGCTGTAGTTGGCCCCAACTTTCGAGCCTGGAGCTGGGGCACGATCTGCACGACTGTTCCGCGTGTGCCGGTAAGCACAGCTAGTAAGCACATGTTTCTCCATGCTGCCTTTCCTCTCAAATCCACCGGTCCCGAAAAATACGCCAACCCCAATGGCCAAACTGTTGGCTACAAAGACAAAGAAAGCTATTGAGCACAACAAGTAAACCACAGCATACCAAACAGCCCATGCAGCACTAAGAACAATAATGGAAGAGGAGTTTAAATCTCTTTTCGACAGTGATCTCAAGGCTGTTTGGGCATACTTCCCGGGGACAGGGCTGCAAATGGCACCAACTAGAGCAGAGAGAGGGCAAGCTGGAAGGATGGCTGACAGGACATTCAGAAAAGACATGGAAAAGAACATGATTTCAAGCAGCGCTACGGAACAGGGCTCTCCAAGATATCTTATGACCGACAATGGCCAGACAATATCGAGAAGGGAGGAGGGAGAGGAAGGAATGAAAATCACGTATTTCTAAACAACGAAATGACCGGACACTGGGAAGGTTAACCAAAAAGGAAGGAGATGAGAGAAAGGCACTGTGATAAACAGGCAGGGTGTACCCAGAGAGTTTGGCATGCACAAAGCCACCACTCCAGGGAGCCCTGTTGGCAATGGCGGGCAGATTGTCCAAGCTGTCCTGACCAACGCAGGAATGGATGACAGTACTCAAGAACGGCAACCACCAGCTGTGTGGTGAACCTCACTGGCGACGGTTGTGCAAGCGCAGCTGCAGTGGAATACACCTGCCAGCTCCAACACTGGGGACCCTGGAGAAGAAGAAGGAAGAGATGTGTGAGAATGGATATTTGTGCAGAACTGTATCAGTTATTCCACGACAGATTGAGCAGATATACTTCATAGAACTTGGAAGAACTAGAGGCAGAAAGCATCCCTCCACCAGGTGATGAAGGTGGGTCGCCAGAAGTGAGCAAATGAACGGCTACTGGCAGGAACACACTTTGGTCTGGACAAAATGACACAGAAAGAAATCTCCCGACTCCAGCAGGTCACCACGAAGGTATGGCAGATTACTATTGTGGCAGTACTCAAACATTAATATGTGGAAGCAGAGCCTTAAAACAGGATCCGGCTTGAATTTTAAGTGCATGTTTTATTTTCTCCACCGATAGCGCAAATGTGTAGTACAGTCTTTCAATACCCCTTTCCTTTATTTTGGACATTCCAACTGACCAAGGTGAGAAGGTGACAAATGGCAATTTTAAGGAACTCCCTGGCCTTGCGGCAGTCACGACCGGTCCGTCTGAAGTCGCAAAGCAGCTCTTTGAACGACTTCAGGTACACAAGTAAAATGAAAGAGTACTGAGAGGCAGCAGTGTATCTATTTTCAACTTATCTTTTCATATCTTAGGTTTAATTTTTTTTTAATCTTTCAGTGTGAGCAACGCTTCTGTTCTCAATTACTTCCTGCAGATCAAGAGATAATGCTCTTCAACCCAGCCGCCAAGCTTCGCAACAGAGAATGCAAGAGGTAACAAGTCTGCACCTAGACTGCACAACGTTTTCTGCGAAGTTCATTAGGGACAACGCCATACCTGTGCAGACACATCTTGAACGTATCGCTGATTATCTCCTCCCTAGGCCAGACACTCGGTGGAAGGCAGAGGCAGGTGAAATCCGTTTTCATGAGACTGAAGGACCCTGACGCCCATCCTGAAGGGCCCGCTTTGGCGCACTTTCGAGTAACCAATGTCAGCAGCAAGTTCTGTGTAATGCTCAGCGGAAGCTTTGTGTGCAGAGAACGTTGCCGCTGCCGGTGGACGAAGTTCAGCTACAGGACTAAACAGGACATGTGAAGTACGTTGCCTGACCTAGACCACAGGGAGAGGAAGAACAACCCGTCAACCACTAGAAAGAAATTGAAGTGGTGACTACAGCAGTAGGAAAAATAGTGCAACCGTAACAGCAGCAAGGAAAAGAAAACGCAGTGACATGATGGAAATTAGACAACTCCTGGGTGACCTGAAGATGCAAAAGTTCTTCTCAAGAACACTGGGGCTCATATCATGAATGGGTAAAATAGCCATGAGTTGAACTCCAAAAGCACCGTTGCATGGCTGTTGCTTTCTTCATGGCAATGGCTACCGTCGATCTTCCTTTTATTTTAGCCTTGTTTTGACGCTCAAAACTTCTATATTTTCTTGCCTGCTTTTCTGTCAGGGTCCGATTTGTATCTATCCCAATCTAAATTGTTGGACTCTCTCTGTCTCGGTCTCTCTTTCTCTCACACACACACCAAAGAAAAGAAAACCATGTACACACACTCTCTTCCATCACCTCAAAAACATTTGCATATTTTGCATAGCAGCTACCCTCATTCAGGCTGCGCATGATAATATGACAAGCACGAATGTAGTTTGCAGTAAAAGCTCACCTTTTCATCCGTATGACTGCCTCATTGCCTTTCACCAAACTATCTGGCCGGACATGGCGCCTGAAGCGTTAGCACGGGTTGCTAAAGCAGGTGCGCTTGCGAACTGGACAACAGACAACATTACACCGTTTTAGCCACAGCATGAACGGCTGAATGAAAACAAAGGCCTCCGTAACTAAAGGGAAAAATATTCTTGCACTGAGCCAGCGTACTAGCGTCCTCACCTGGCTTGGCTTTTTGCCTCGCTGTCTCTCCCTCTCGTTTCTCTTGCGCTCCGAAGGAAACAACCGTTGGACGCTCCACTCTTGCACAGCATGAGTCGACACAGCACAGCCGTCGTGGGTACATGTTTTTTCCTACCCAAAAACATGTAGAAAATTACCCTTCATCACAGTCTCTCCACGGAGAAGAGAAGCAAATTGGATGACAGCGACCATGGTCGCTCGCAGTCGCTCAAAACTGACACAAGGAAAGCTCCTAGCAAAGTGCAAAATGCATGCAACGTACTTCGAGTCCATCCGTTACAGATAGCACAGCTGATGATGCAGTGCCTGTGCATGTGTGCGTGCGTGCTCGATCACCGGCCAGGCGCTGCAGCTGCGTGTGCGTGCGCGCTCTAGCCGCTTGACGTCAAGCATTGCTAAATTGCGCAGCCGATGGGGCATTGCAGCCGGAATGGCGTTATCGGATTTGCTGGAGTACTTCTTACCTTAGGCGCGCTGAGTACCTCGGCATTCCCGTGGCTGAAGAAACGCAGACGGCCACCGCTACTATCGCACCTTCTGCCAGATACAACAGCAGAACAAAGTCCTAGCGTCGGAACTCCAGCTGGTGGAATTCATTGCGTACCTATCTGACCGTGCGAGTTTCCCCCGTCACCATCAAGACATATATGGCAGCTGTCAGGTCAGTGCATGTGGAGCAAAGGCACGGCGACCCCTTCACTGGCACCACCCTGCCACACCGTATCGTCACGTGTGTGAAACAGCTCTTCGCTTTATGCATCACCAAGTGACCTTGGATATTCTGCGCCGTCTCATCAGCAGGAGGTGAAGTGCAACATGGATGCAATCCTTGGATATACCGATGGTTGCCACTGCCTCATCTCTGGCCTTCTTTAGCTTTCTGCGCTGCGGCAAAATGCTTGCATTGCAGCAAGGCCACGTGAAAGTGTTGCAACAACCCCAGTTGCATCGTATGCTAAGGATTCAACCATCCAAGACTGACCGGTTTCGGCACAATAACCGTTGGCGGTACAGCAGATTCGGAAGACGCCATTTGCGCCGCATCCGGAAACAACGCCGATGTGTTCGTTTGGGACAGCAGCCAAGCGCTGACATGCCCTACCTTAACTTCAGCCGTCTAGCGCTTGCTGACAGACGACGAATACCCTTACTTCTCAGCAATCAAGGGCCACAGCTTGAGAAGCGGTGCGGCAAAGACAGCAGCTGCCACTTGTGTTCGGGATTGGCTCATGAAGCGCATGGGCCGCTGGGCATCGGCTGCCTACCAAACTTACGTCAAAACTCCTCATTCTGCACTTTTAAATGTCTCGCATACATTAACACGGCTGCCAAGCTGCTGATCTGCTTGCTATATTACTCTGGGCTTGTGGTGCCGCTGTCATGGGGGTGCTCACTCCGTCGCGGCCGTCATTGGGTCCTGGCGCCCAAGCGACGCCTCACGCACCAGTTGGCCTCCCCTACAGCAGCGCCTTGTGCCCTAAATCTGTGCCTGTCGCACAAGCGGAGCAGCGGCATAACGGCCGCTCCCTCGCTCGCAACACCCGCACAAGTCAGGTTGCTAGAACACGGTGTTGAATTTAGATATTCGATTACTAAAGCTATCCTAGCAAAGTATGTACCTTTACTAGTCTTTCAGTGAAGATGGGGAGGACTTTCCGCTTTTCTTGGTGGTGGTAGAGCCAAAAGGGGGCAAATAGCATCCTTTTACATTAGTCATAACACTGTCGTCTGTAATCTGATCGGGGAGATTTTTGCTCAGTGCCTGCTCCATATCCCAAAGAAAAAACCGATATAGGATTTTTTTATTCTGTCAGAATGACGCGAAAACGCCCCAAGAGGGGATATTTCGCTATAATCCTAGCGTTTCTATGCTCCAAAGATAATATTTCAGGAAAGACAAAATGCATCAAAAAGCAGTTGTTCCGGTTTGAACTTCAACGCCTCCACAACCGGGGATAGTTTGGCCATCGGGTGATGAGTTATGACCAAAAGAAGTAGTTTGACAAAACAGCGTTCAAATGTTCTGCTGAATGTAGCCGCTGTAGGTTTGACGCCGCTCCTTCGTTACATCATGGCTTGTGACATCACAACCGATAGTTTTCGCTGGCTGCGACTAGCAATTGCGGCAGGCGATCGCGCACCGCTCTACGACTCCATTGCAAGTACAGGATCAAATAAGACTGATGCGTGGGCCCGCGACGAGTTGACAAGACCTTTGGACGTCTTGATCACGATTCAGTATAAAGTCCACTTCGCTTTGACGAACCACAGTAGTGGTGACCTGTAGACTGATCGAAACTTGGTGGTTTCTTCTAATGGCCTTTAAATCTCGTGCTCTGGATAAGTTTATGCGGAAGGCTCCCCGAAAGGGGTAAGTTTCTTCTGAGATGCTGGAGATTGTCCCTGTTTTTATCATAGGTTCGGGGAATTAGGGAGACAAAATGGCGCCATTTGCCGAAATATTCCTTCCCCTTCGAAGTTCTGGAGGTTGCCAAATGCTATTTCCCAGGAAATATTCGCAAGGCTTCGCCTCCACCCGGATTAAGTTCCTTTTCATCTTCATGTTGCATGATCATGAGTTGGCACATGTCAAACGCTTTCCTTGCCTGCTGCTGTACATGTATTAGCATAAAACCTGGACAGGTTTCTCTCCCTCTCTCTGGGTAATTTTTCCCCCCACTCCCGGTAACTAGATGTGCTTGAGCGCGTTATATTATCGTTGTGTTGCGGCCGCAGTGGTCTGCTGTGTATGGCGCGGGAGGCCTGTTCCTTCGCCCCAGGTTCGACCCTTGGTCGCAACACATGTTTCTGTACATGTGGCTTGCCCCTTTCTTTCCTTCTCACTTTTTTTGCCGATTTGACCAGGTTACAATTGAGTATATAGATGGGGGATATATCGAGTTGATCTGCCGGCCACGGCGAACCTTTCGATCCGGAAGCTCGAGCATAAGCATGGGTTTTGCGGGGCCGCCAAATCATGTGTGCACCTCTCAGTGGGACGCTTGCCACGTGGCCATCAGGCACGTAGATGTTGGAGAGGGTTGCATGCAGCGTTTGATGACGTCAGAGGTCAACTGTTGACCCCAAGGGGCGGCAGGGTACAGCACTGAACATCTAGCTGCTATCAACTTCTAACCATTTCCAAAGTGTTTTTGACCCTTGAAAACCCCCAGCGTGAGTTCAAATTCAGTTGGTTTACGCCAAGAGGGCCTGGAAATAAAATTCAATGGGATAGTTCTAAGTGGGTGTCATGTGCAGCGCGCGTGCTGCCATGATCGAGCCTCGAGTTGCCCGCCTCAGGACCGACCAATCTGCGGCCAGGAATTTTATCGGTCAGCGCCCGAGCTCACGTGCATCGCAGGGGATTTGCAATGCACGAATGCACAATTCCGGCCAATGTGGAAGCCTGAAAAGTTGGCTGGATCAACTCGATATGAATGTACCGGATGTAACTTTTCATTTTTTTTGCATGTTATAGGCAGTCGTGCCAACATTGGAGACTTTTCTGACTGCTCTGAGAGACAATGGAGATTCAGACTGAGGAGATATAGTACAGTTTTTTTTCTCATCTTCATTTACATTGAAGTGACGTCTCTCTCTCACTCTCTCTCTCTCTCTCTTTCTCTCTCCTTCTCCGTATTTTTTTTCCGCCACTCCTTGCCACTTGATGTGGTTGTCATAAAAATATATGAGGCCGCAGTGTGTTTCGTTCTTGTCACCCACCCGCATTGATTTTCGCTTCGGGCGAAAAAAATAACACACTTTTTCCCATCTATGACAGGGCTTTTTTTGATCATGGTCATGCGGGGGGGGGGGGGTAACGGAACAAGGACCAAATGGCAGCGTGCAATTGCTGGTCACTGCACGGCTGCATGCCGAACTACACTGTATTTGTACTTTCGAAGGTCAGATTTCTTCGGGGATGACATTGGTCCTGCTGATCTGCAATCTGCATCCCTGTGAACGCAAGAAAGTAAGGGTGACGATAGAGCCAATGGAAGAAAAAGGCACAGCCCCGCCGTTCCACGACGAAACGGTTCAAGAAAACGTGAGCTGAGATAGATTGTTTGAACAGGAAACAGCTGCCACCACTTGGCTTTCTACTTCGAGAACTCTGCTCGAACAACTGAGCTCAGACGGTCACACGTGCTCGATGTGAATGATCAAAGCTGGCTTGCTCCATGCGCTGGCGCGCCTGTCAGTGGCCTGTATCTGCGAACTGGTCATTTTATCGGTATCGAAAACATTTACGGAGCGGTAACCGTGTGGACCCTTGTTTTATTTTTAGCAGCAGGGACTTCCACTAGCACGTGTCCATGGGGTGCCATTTACCATCTTTCCGTTGAGGTAGACAGAAATGGTTTTGGGGCATCACAGTAGACTTGTTACAAAGGCCATCCATGAAATACTGAAATATGACCCGAGCAAGAAAACGCGAGCAAGAAAAACGCGTGGGGGGGTGCGACCCTTGAGGGATATTTTGCTCATGCAAATCACAGTCAATGAAAAGCATCTTATGACCATGATAAGCAGTAACGGGCAGTCATATTTATCATAGCAACCACACGTTGTACCCCTCCACACGTGGGCACCCACGAGCCAGGTACATTGACCCATCGCCTAAGCGCGTATGCCCACTCCTTTGCTGTTATATTCTGGAAGCATTACAGTGGTTTGCGGACTGATTTTCTTTACCCAGCCACCCGCTCCTTCACTTCACATCATTTTACAAATCATTTCTTGAAATGGATTAATTGGGGGTGGCCTCTATGTCACAGCCATTATTCGGTCCTAGCGGACCTTTCCATCGTGCCTATCGCACAAGCAGTGCCTCGCACACTAGTGGGCCTCCCTCACAGCAGCGCCTTCTGCGATAAATCTGTGCCTGTGGCACAAGCGTTGCCCCTCCATAACAGCCGCTCCCTCACTCGCACCACCGCCAAAAGCTCGTTTCTGGGTATGGTGGGTATTGAGTTAAAGGGCCGTTAACTAAGTTTTTCAGAAAAAGACCGCAAGTAACACAGTCAGAAACGGTGGAGTTTGTAAAACAAGCACAGGTTCCGCTTGCTTTCTTTCGGCGTCGAAGGACATAATCCAATCAGGCACAGACATGGGAGTGGTCAACTTTACCTCATCAAACTTTAAACTTCCTCATGCCGTCTAGCACAATGCCACTTGTATAATCCTGGTATGAAGAAATCGGTCAGCGACTTTCACTGCCGGCAGTTCGGGCTTTTTTTCCGTGTTCTATGTCTGCGTTAACACCGTTGTGCCACAAACTTTCGAGCTGTGAAAAGATGAAGCGGAGAATGTCAAAAGCTACAGGAACTTTTTAACTGATAAACTTGGAGAAGCATGTCACTCCAACGGCATGCGTTTGTTTTGCCCGTGATGTTTTTCTTTCTTTATTCTCCTCATGTCCGTTGAAGTAAACAAAGCTTCCATGGATTTGGTTATACCGGTAGTTGATGAGAGCCATGGGCTGAGCTCAACTTAGGAAAACAAAGAAACGGTGCAATAGTACCTACCAGTGGAAATCGTGCAAGCGACCATTTCCTTTAGAGCGTGTATAAGCACAGGAGCTAAGTGCAAGCGGGAAATCAATTATCTAAAACCTTTGAAAGGGTTTCTTCCCTGTCCCTACCCTTATCTTAAATATTTGGTTTCGTGACGACAGGCCACTATCAGACTTCTTTGACTTCCTGTCACAGCGATTCTGCCGACCACCCCTACAGATACATCACTGGCGCTGGGCGCCAGTCGAAACTCGGGTTGACTCGCTTTAGATTTTTTTCTCTCTTCCGAATCACTCCCTGGCAGCTAAAGCTTGGCCTTTCATCACTCGGGCTCCAACAGACCAAGGAGGGTCACACTGTGCCTCATGCTTTGCTTTGTTTTGCTACGGAAGGACCTAAACTCAAAATTTCTTGATGACAGCCTAATCTGATTAAATCAGGGACTAAAATGGCTCGACATTGGCTCGACGACCATGCTTGCTTTTACATATCAGTTCGAATCACGGAGTGGCACATAACGCCTATTGCGAAAAGGGCCTTGAGATGTTAGAGGTAAAGTGACTGCCGTGCCTCCACCCCTACATCACTTGTTACAACTATCGAGGATCTTCAGAATATTAGGATCTATTATTCGTTGCAGTAACACGGGCTTGTTCTTAGGCACATTTTCGTCAGGGCTCTGTGGAGAATTTGGACTTCATCGGGTATGTAGCAGTTAATTTCTGCGGAAATATTTTTGGAGAACCCGGTAAGCAGAGTTGAAAGTTCACACCTTGGCGGGCAGCAGCTTTACTGCTTTCGGGTCAAGTACAACTTTTCAGCTTCCTAGCGAAATTATGATCAGAGGTGCAAACATTTGAAATTTTAAACCTTTCTGGCACATTTGAGAAGAAAAGTGTGAAATCAGTAGCCAACCACACGGGTAGGTACAGTCCGGGCCTGCTCTTTCTTTTGCCGAAAATCAAGATCTATCTTCTTTTTTTCTAACGATCTCTATGCAAAACAAACCCGCCCCAAATTATTCACTCTTCCTTTAGTGACAACTACAAATGAAGCAAGCCACTTCGTACGAATGTCGGACAGCAGACCAGACATTATTGTTTCTACGTACATTTCCAGTCGATCAAAGGGTTTCCCGAGCCCGCAGAGAGCAACGCTTCCTGCCTGTCTGTTTTGCCGTAAAGACACATACAAACTTTGATCAAATCTGGAAACACGTCACCTTGGTCCAGGCTGGCTGCAAGACGGGCGAACATCCCAAGCCACTTCACAAATATAAGACCTCATCGAGGACAGGTCTACTCCAAAAGTGAAAAATGTACAGAAAAATATGTTCATAACACTGAAATGAAGCGCAAGAAAGTGCTCACGCTGGTCAACCCCAATTCTCTTGCGCTTGGAACGGCATCTTGTTTGCTTCGTCTTCGTCAACCTCCGAAGTCGCTCATTGAATGATGCCTTCACCTTTCGCCATGGCCTGTGATTGAAGGGTAACATAGATCGCTCTGCTTGTGCCCAGGCCGTTGGGCAGCTTTCTTTGATTACCGATTCGCCAGAATCG
The DNA here is from genome assembly GCA_028571005.1 of Clathrina lutea. Taxonomy (NCBI): domain Eukaryota; kingdom Metazoa; phylum Porifera; class Calcarea; order Clathrinida; family Clathrinidae; genus Clathrina; species Clathrina lutea. The sequence goes on from JAOWAR010153095.1 coordinate 17,055, forward strand.
ATCGCGGAGCTCGCCATAAAACGACCTTGTCATGGTCATTGGGGCGAACTGAATGTGCCTGCTTGCTGGCCGATCAATGTTTGAAAAGTTGTCATGCTTTAAGTCCTCAACCGCAGTGCTACCAAGACAGAGTGCAGCCACTTATTATCGCCTTGCCCTTGCGGAGCACAACGAGAGAAGTAAAATCGTCAAAAAAGCCCAAGTTCCTTTCAAACCCTGCAAAACTGCTTGCTGGAGATCTGTAGTACATTGATGAACGTGGTAAATGTGCCATGATAATGATGTACATAGCTTGTGCGGGCGCCACGCACCGATCCCTACTGGTACATATGCGAAGTCGGGGGCGCTCCACTGTTGGTTAAGTAGCAGCCAGGATCCGCTGACAAACCTCACACAAGTGCGCTATTACACATTGTGAGGGCCATGTGCATTGCAAATTACACATTTTGCTGGCCACGTGCATTGCAGTGAAAAAGTGACTTGGCAAAATCCACATCCCGCTTTCTCTACACTGAAGCCAGCAACTGATAAGTGAGAAGAGTTGCAATGATGACTGATGCATTGCATTTCAGTCTGCGGGTAAACTTTTGAGCACGGAATCATGGAAAGGTTTAGGAACATTTGAAACAAGCAGGAGAGGCAAAGGAACGGAACATTGTTTTCCCAAGTGTGCTATATCAAGGTGACATAAAGACGAGGATAACTTGATCCAGGCCAACAAGCAAAACATTGCTCCCGTATTGCCCTTCCCTCAATCTTTTCCTTTTCGAAAGAGCTTCATATCCATATGACTGTCGGTCACAAAGTAAGTTCTGCATATCGAGTTGATCTAGCGAACTTTTCAGGCTTCCATGTTAGCCGGATCCTGGTCATGCGCACTCAAAATTGTGCATCCGTGCTTTGAAATCCCGCGCGCGATGCACGTGAGCTGGCGCGCGCGCTGCACACGACGCATACTTAGAATAATCCCATTGAATTTTATTTCCAGGACCACTTGTCGTAAACGAACCAAGTTTGGACTCAAATTGAAGGTTTTCAAGGGTGAAAAACACTTTGAAAATGGTTAGAAGTTGATAGCATGCCTCCGCAGCTAGATATTCAGT
>JAOWAR010153096.1:0-11106 GCA_028571005.1 Clathrina lutea
CGTCTCTCCATCTCTCTCTCCGTCTCTCCGTCTCTCTCTCCGTCTCTCTCTCTCCGTCTCTCTCCGTCTCTCTCTCCATCTGTCTCTCCGTCTCTCTCTCTCTCTCTCTCTTGCTGTCTCTCGCTTTCGACGTCAAGAGCATTCTACTCTAGCACTTATGTCTCCCTACTTCCTGCGAACTGCCCCTACCCCTTTCCATTCTTGACTGGTACGTGCACGGCTCAAAACCGGTATACAGCACAACACACTACCGACACGCACGCACCATCATCTAAACGTTAACCGGTGGGGTCTTGTCCGGCTTTCGCTCCTTCTTGAACTGACGGTCACGTAGAGCGCCGAAAGGTCACTAACAATAAAGAAATGCCCCGATACATCATGAGTCAGGACTCGAGCCTCACAACACCAATTTTCCTTTCTGCGTTGGTAATTTTTCTTCACATTTTGGCATTCTTACCCGTGCATGGACTGTTCATGACTATACGCCGATCGCGCGGCGTTTTGAGGTAGTCCAATCTCTTAGAGGCCAGGTCAGCTTCATGATGAAAATTACAAAGAGATTTAACGAACAAGATAAGGAGGCATGATCTTTTGGTTGAGTTCAGTTTCATGATCTTGAAAACTAAATTCCGATATCTGCACAGTGACGATTGGTTGAGTAGTGTTGAAAGAAAATGGCGGATAAGAAAAGCTCATTTGAAATGGCATCACTTTGATGTTACCGATACACCAGCTATGACGGCTCTTCAGTGACTGGGTGCTCTATCCTACAATTCGTTTACTTCATTCTCCAAAATCTGTTCGTAGCTATAAACAGTGGGATCAGCAGAAGACCTGAAGGCGGAGAACAACTCTTGGCGTTGAGAACTACTAGTACTCAGTACTAGTACTATCAGGCGCAGTAAGAAGTAAGTGAACATGAACCAACGCCACCAACGTCCTTTGAGTCTTCTGCTCAGGTGTCCCTTTGTTGCTGTCTCTGGCTGCTGTGATTCCCGTGAAATTTAGAGTCGCCTCCGGCCAACTTGGGTTCAACTTCGCCTACAACTGATTATAACTAGGTCGAGTGGTGTAGAACTCGAAGAGGAGCATAAAATGAGGAGAAAACACTTCAAAGAAAGGCGAGTTCAGTACGCTCTCAAATGCATATGGGAAAACACAATAATCGTATCAAATCACAAACCCGGCTCGAACAAAGTGAAAGAACGAAAGGGAATCAAGATGGGTGAACTGGGAATCGAACCCGGGTAGATGCATGGAAGCTAAATTTAGGGCCAACGCTCTACTGCCGGACTGCGCAGAGACAATTTCAGAGGTTCTGGCAACGGATCGGGTGGATAGCTCTGTTGGCCATGGTAGAGCTTCATGTATGTACTTGTGTCTGGACAGGATAAACGTTACGCCACTGATACAAGGGAACGAGACCTGGTCACTAACGAGAGGACAATAGAAAAACGTCCCTGAAATAAAACATCATTTAGCAGTAAGAGATGTTTTTCCCGACTGGTTGCTGAAAATCAATTAGCAGGAAGATGCGTCTTTCTGACTTGAGAAGCAGATCACTTGAAGAAGCAGGAAAAGGTGTTTTCCCGACCTCAGGGTGGCCGTTAACAAGCTAAAATGAAGAGAAAGAAAAGTCCGCTGAAAATCAGAGCAGTTATCAGGTGTTTTCCTGACCTAGCCGCTGACAAGCAAAACAATAAGAAAGAAGAGGTCACTAAAAAGCACATCAGTAACTTGCGGGTGGAATAGGTGTTTTTCTGACATTTCGGCCGGTTAAGGAAAGAAACACCTGTAGTGTATGTTGTTCACGTGAAGTGCTCTTGAGGTAGTTGTCAATGACAACAAGAGGAACACAACGCCAGTTGGCTCGATCGTGGTCACGACTCAGGCCTCGTCCTGACAAGATTAGGGGGAAGATATAGTCAAATACAGCAGATCTTCTAGCCGTGCTTCTTGCTGCTGGATTGATGGTACTAAAATTAACCCATTGGGATGTTTTTCTTCTAGATAAAGCAAGAGCGTTGTGATTGAATTTTTTTCTTGATCATAACTTGCAGATCAACTTTCAGAGGACCTTTTCTTTTTATTCTCAGACTTTCGAAATATCCTTCGCTACTGTCTGATCTGTTTTCCCGCCTTTTCTTCTTTTATTTCTTTAGTCCACAAGATGAGGAAAACACATTCGGAAAACAATTTTCTGAGGTACTCCTGGATAGGGTAATGTCATTTTCCCTCCAAGATGTACCTTCTTGTCATTGTCTTTCACATCACCACTTTTTCCTTTCCCTTTTGTCACAGGCAACCCTCGTACTCTTTGTTCAGTGTATGTCGCAGGGGAACACCCTACTTGACTTATTTGCGTCGACAGTCGACCTGCCTGAAGATGGTTGCCCAGACGTACGTGTTGCAGGCTTTCGATAAGGATCTCTACTTGTCCTTGGTTCAAGGGATGCAATTTTCGCTCAACAGTGCTGATGCCATCATCTTGTATCCAAAATATGATCACCGGCACAAATGAATATCAAATTCTTGCAGGAATCTTCGTCTGCTACCCCCCTCGATTGGACTTGCGATTATTTTCTCTCACATTTCGATGTTTGTGTTTGATTCACATGCACACACTTAGAGTGAGTGCTGCTGCTTTAGCTCCGTGTGGTAATGTGCCTGCAGATGACATGGCCAAGCATTTTGTCAGATACCTAAATCAATCCTATCATTTGATTTGATCAAACACACACTTGGCTATTCTGTAAGTGAATGATGATTCTTGAATCGATGATTTGCACAGCTCAGTCTTAGTACAGACGAAATCGGTTTGGACAGTGGCAAGATGGGTAGGTATAACACCCCAAGCATCATAACAGCCGTATTACGTGGATCGAATACCATAAAGAGAAATACTACATAACATTTTAGGCAAAATGTGATCCAATAAGAACTTGTTTAAACGAGGAAACATATCATGCCAGAATGCTTCATCAAAAGAAAATCGCTCAATGAAGAATTCCTCTGTGGTAGATCTTCTCTGTTTAAGCTTCACGAACAGAGGTCATTCCATCGCGTCGCTCTCGGCGCAGTTCGATCGCGAGGGTAGGGTCAATCCAGTAAGCTGGGACGTCCGTGCATGAACGCACACGGGAAAATCACTACGACTTCTGGCAGATGAGTCGGAGGAGTCATGGATGTAGGGAAAGCGGACATCCTCTTCCCTAAACATGATCCACCCTTTGATCGAGATCAGCGTCGAGCATTGGGTAAAAAAAAAAAAGAGGAAAAGAAATCAAAAAACGTCCAGCCGATCGGATCAAGACTCTCCCCATAGTGATCGTACCGCTCCGCACTGAACTATCCCAGTTTCAAAATGGCGAAAATTATATTGCAAGTCACGGCTTGCTGAAAGGATTCATCCGGCTCTTGCTGGATGTCGTCAACTCCTTCCACATACGCTCGGGCGAGTGCCCACACATGACAAGGTTTTCTTCCTTCATCTCCGCAAAGCTGAAGAGAGTCTCAATGACGGCCGCTAACCTTGTTTCCATTACCGCTGTACGCAATGAAAGCGCCCATTGCGCATGCTGTGACTGGAGACCAGCTGGCTCGAGCTCTGCAAGGATGTCTTGTGCACTTAAGTTTTCATGGCCGGCGTGCACTGGGCTCAACTCGTGGTTGTGCTATGGACCGACAGCGGCCTTTTTGTTCCCGGATGTTGAAGCTCACTTGCATCTCTCACACCCTGGATAGCTTTGGGAATCATTTTGATACCCGACGTTAATGAGTTTTTGCATTGGTTGATCAGGCTCTTTTCACACAGCTGCAAAGGAAAGATTGAAGATTTGCTGGAGGGAACAAACTGGCTTAAGCATCAACTCGTTCAGTGAAACACGGTGGTGGAGCATGTGGAAGGTGCCAGGCTTCGTCATAATTTGGCGATATACAGAAGTTTCTGGATGAGAAAAACGACCTGGCTCAAAAATGACGGATCGCCTGCGAGCTATCTTCGAAGATGAGGTGAGCCTTTGAAACCTGCAGCGGGAGCTGGCCGCACTAATTGATGTCAATTGAAGTCGGCCCACACTTTGTGCAAGTGACGTACATGTTGGAAGGTGATCCGCCATTGATTCTCAGTGCCTAAACGCAACTTCAAGAAGTGCTGACAGCTTGCAACAGCCATTTGGCCAACCTCCATGCTGTCCCCAAATGATTGGCATCTGATGAGCCTGCGCTTGATGTTCACGAGGTAAAAGCATGGGCCACAGGTCGTGTCCAACCAGGAATCACCTGATTTTTGCAAAAGTTTGATGTCCAGCTTCGGCCAACGTTCGAAGTGTTTCCCTACATTCGATACCTCTGTCCTGTGCAAGTCCATGTTGCGACCTGATGAGGGTAGGGTTGTGACCATTGAGGAAGAGTTCGGCCCGAGGCTACCGTTTCTTGATGGTGGGGCTGTAGAGGGACTGCAGGTCGGTGAGCTGACTTGGTAAAGGTCGACTGGTGGCAGAAGAACAGTGGATCCCTGACACACTGGGCAAGTGCAGTCAAACAGGTTTTGGCTCTGCAGGTGTCCACAACATCTGCAGAGAAAGTTTTCTCCCTTTGGAGAGCAGTGTTTGGTGATCATCAAGAGCAGGCGGTGATGGAGTACTTGCAAGCATCTCTCATGATGAGATCTACCAGAAGTGACTAATCTTGTCCAAGTCAGACTGTCCCTATTAGGAGCACTGTGCTCTTAATAGGGATGGAAATACCCTGCACCCGCTAGGCGAAGAGGCTAGAGAAAGAGAGTGAGTGGGTGTGTGAGAGGACTGGCAGAGAAACATAAACAGGGAGAAAGTTATGGTCAGAGGCTGGAGATACAGAGAAAGGGGACACAGAGGAGAGAGAGAGAGAGAGAGAGAGAGAGAGAGAGAGAGAGAGAGCGAGAGAGAGAGAGAGGACAAAGGGAGGAGAGAGAGAGAAAGACAGAGACAGAGACAGAAGAAGAGAGGGAGAGTGAGAGAAAGAATCAGTCACCTTTCATGCAAACGTAGCTCGGTTTTATCTACTCATTTCCTGTGTAACTGTGGGTATGGGTCAAGTGTTATGGAATGAGGGGCGGGTGTGAGTGACAGAGTCTCTAATCACGCCTGTGCCGAGAAGAAGCCAGGAGCATTAAGTGGCGTTGATAATCGTACAAAATAGCATAATTTGGTCAAAAAGGGAGAAATGCCTTTAGCGTAAACCGAGGCGAGAAAATGAGCATATTTTAATGTAGCCTTGTCGCCAGTCCATTCTACCAAGGCACCAATCATCCCCATTTGCGACCTTTTATCCTCCTCGCGCTGGCGCTACGTGACCACGATCTTCTTGGTGTGGAGTGTGACCGTGCCGCCGCCAAGGCAATCGACAGCTCATCGGAACAGCGCATCTGCTGAGTCCTCTCCGGTCGTTCCGGTGGACGTCGTCCTCTTCGTCTTGCCGTACATTTTCTTCACCTTCTTGCTCAAAGAATCAATCTTGTTTATGATTTGGTCGACGGGAAACTCGACCTTCCACTTCTCCCACTTGCTCAGCTCCGTCATTTCTCCCCAGGCTGACTCGCTCCATTTTGGCCCCGGTGAGCATCAGGCCATGACTGCCAGGTCGGCACTCAGTCGCTGGGAGGCTTTCGGCATCCGACATACAGATAAAGCTCTAACACTAGATCAGAAAGCAACAAGGCCAGACCAGATCACCATGATTACTGTCTGTCTCTCTCTATAACTTTCTGTCGATTCTTCTATATTGGAGAGCTTCACAAAACTGAATGGGAGCTTCAAGCTAATTATCATGTCAAATAAGAATGATTGCGGCAGTTCGAAGGTCAAGACGAGACATTACTAAGTACACACAACTTGAGATAAGGGAAGATCAAGGGAGAGAGAGAGAGAGAGAGAGAGAGAAAGAAAAAGAGAAGGAAGGAAGGAAGGAACCTTGCTGTGTGAGAGTGACTGTCAGACGTGCAAACACACCTATATTAGTTGTGTGCGCTGCACTAGGCCATGTGTTTCTATTCCAACACACAAGTAGACTAATATGGCAATGTAGATGTTTGTTGCCAGATTTGTGTATTTGTATGTAGACACATTGAGGAATGATCAACGTTTCTCAGGATTACACTTGTAGTCGCCACCCGTGGTAGTAGTTGAGGGAGCTGTGGACCCGAGTCTGCCACGGCCACACCCCTCAACTATTAAACTGTTGTTGACAGTGACACTTGATGACAGTTGACAATGTAAAAAAGAATCTTCAATAGCTTGCCTGTAAATGTATCTGAAATGTGGCTTATGCGTTAGTGGAATTGTGCAGTTGGAATCAACAGAAAGAACGTCCAATTCAAGATCATGGTAGAGGTTGATCTGAATTCACAACCCGATCCCAACCAGAAGCTTATTACCGGTATCAACACTCGACAGATTGACTCTTCAAAAGAATTATCTGCTGTGAATAAGTTAAGCTCAGGGCAAAGTCTTAAGCTTTAAAAAAAAATCAATAAAAGATACCTCCAGCCATCCATCAGCTCAAAACATGCGGTACAATGTGCAAGAATGAGGCAAGAAAGTTAGGAATACTCAATTTGCAAACATATTTTGTAGCATATCAGAAGGCCAGCTGTTGACAACGTCCAACACGTAACAGGCAGTGATCAGATATGGAAGGTTTAACTGTAGTTAAGAGAAATTTACAGATAGTGGAAGAGTGACGGAGAGAGAGAGAGAGAGAGGCAGAGAGAGAGAGAGAGAGAGAGAGAGAGAGAGGGAGATAGAGGGACAGGGAGATAGAGAGAGTAAGTGAAAATGCGAGGGCAGACAAAACCAAGGGAGAAAGACGTCATGGAGAAAGCTAGTTGTTAGCGGGGGTCGAGGACAAGTTACCACCTCCGAATCCATGCGTAGAGATGACATGTCATCAAATTGCATCAGTCTGAAATGAATTTAGACAGCCTCAGGTAAATTGTAATTTGAAGAAATCCTTCTACGAAGGAAAATGTCTAGTGGCTTTTGACGTTGCTAAGACGGGGGAGAAAGGAAGTGGGAAGGATCGTGTTTGCTTTCGCAACCCTTTGCAATTAAGCTTAGTTCTCGCCTCTGAACACACACAAGTGAGGAGGTGGTGGAGCCCATGGTCAACCACACTCGAGAATTATTCATAATGATAAGAGCCAAGAGCTCAAGAATGAACAGAAACGCCAAACACAAGGCAGGATAAAACATCGTGAGGGCAACTGGTGATTCGTGCGGCACGGAGGGCGCTGACAATCATTGCTTATAATCTATTCCCGACAGCGAGCCGTTCCGATCTGAGCCGGTTATACTTGACGTGCCTCTCGGACTACCGTGTGTGATCAATAGCTTCTTCATAGTTGTGGAAATATTCCTGTGCAATATTCTTTGGCATAATTGGTAAAGTTGTGAAAGCCTCGGTGGTAGAAACGTGGCTGCAAGTACCAGTACAGTTGTGCCTAATGCATGCCATTCAATTGATAGAACAAAACTAATCATGGGTGGGGCTCCAAAACTCTTACCCACCTGTTTTTGGTTTTTGACTTTGAAAAATACGACTTTGTTAATGCACCCTGTGTCATACTTGCCTGATGTCTGCTGACATTTTGTTGTGAGAGTCGCTTCAGGTTGAATTTGTTGATTTGGTACTTTTACCCGGTATGGAGTGCATATTGGTGGTACGTACAGTTGAAGGACAGTCGCTAGCCATAAAAAAGTAAAACAAAATACAATATTGATTGCTCTCTTCTTTTCCCATGTGTACATCCTTAGTCGATGTGGCTGTTTTCAGCGGTTTTAGAGGCTTGCCTCCTCTCGCTCCTTCGTCTGAACGCACAAGCTTGTTCCGTTGACGGACAGGCTGGATATCCGATCTGCTGCCCAGGATGGGAGCGTATGGGCCTCCGCCTTCCCTTTGTCATTCACTGCAATGTGCAATCGACCCACGGAATTTCGCTATATCATGCTCCGGTATTCAGCGTTGAGCTTTCTTCCTCTGGAAAAAAGAGCGCGGCGACAAGAAAAAAAAGCTCCAGAAGCTCAAAAAGTCTTGCACCATTATGATCGATCACATGCACAGCCAAGAGCACAACTTTTGCACGCGCACGTGACTTGAGCTGAACAAAACGTAGATCAATGTCATCAGTCCGCGGCGAGAAAATTAGCCAAAATTAGCCAAACTTCGCCTTGCCGCTTTCACTTACCTCGCTCCGGCAGCGCGGTTGAGGATATACCGCGTTTGTGTGTTTGTATTATTATTTAGGGATACTAAGGCAGAGCTAATGCCCTGATCGAGCGGGCCTCCGCATCAGTGCGCTTGTACAAGGAAGAAACAATTGCCAGACATCTTGAACAGAAAAAGGAAAAAAAGGAGTCGACGGTAAATGAACAGGGAAGATAAACAAACGATGGCTAAGGGATCTACCAAGATCAAGGAGTAATGTGCTGGAAAAAAACATAGGTTGGAGGGAGAGGAATGTCAGAATCAGCCTTGCGTTTACATTTCACGTAGTGCTGCTCGAGGGGTAGGTGATGGTCAAAGATGGATTTTTCCTTAACACGATATGGCACCGGCCATGTACCTAGTTGTGTACGTGCAGCGGGGCAAAGCTCAATTTCCCAGCATACCTGTTCAATAACTGTTAGTGGGGATCTAGCTAGCCTTTAGGCTAGCGCGATTAGGTCAGTTAGACTCGACCAATGATGCACCGCTGATGCAGACCATGTAGACCTCGAGTGGCACCGGTAGAGCTACTGCTCGGTGTTGCTAGGTCAAGACTGTGTGACGTGCCCGTAACATGCGTAAGCCAGGCTGTTCCGGCGGAAGGCTACTTTTGTGGTTTTGTTTGTTCCTGCTCTCCTTTTGGCTGATACAGGGCGTGTATGTCGTATATGCCCCTCTTTCCCTCCGGACACATTTATTTTCTTCCGAAAGTTTATCTGAAGGACATTTTAGTTTCAAAGAAATGGTGCTGCTGAGTTCCGGTCCGGCGGGGCACAGTTTCTGGCCTTTCGGCATCCGATATAAATACAATACTGCAACAAAGAGTCCAGGCCCGAAAACTATGATCAGTTGATCACCACCGTCGACAGGCAAATTTTGTGTCATTATCAGCAAATCCGTACAGCACTTTTTTTGAAGGGGGAGGGGGTGTGGTGGCAAAGACAGGATGGCTTTCAGTAACCACCAGTGCGGTTTTGAGCTTGTTGATGTTCTGCGCTAGTACTCTCCTCTGATTACGGTTATTTTTCTCTCGTCGTTTTTTTCTATAAATGATTACCAAGGCTTTTCTTCGCTCTTTTCCTCGAGCCATGTAGTTTGCTGTAAATGATCGCCATGATTATCATGATTATTCTTCGCTCTTTGCCTCGAGCCATGCAGTTTTTATCATCCGGTACGTGCACGGTGAGTTCAAGTTTACTTTGGTGAGTCGTGCTCGAGGAAGTCGCCACTCAGCTGCAGCGTGACTCAGTCGGATTGTAGCGGTCTTTCGGCTACGTGCGGAGCGTCAGGAGCACTTCGCCGAGGTGTTTTACCCAGGAGGTGTTTTGGGGATACACTCCAGTTAGGATATAGGCGTTTTACCCGACGCGATCTGAAGCCAAAGAACTCACGCTCGCCAAAATGCAGATCAGTTAAGAGGACTATAGGTGTTTTCCTGACATTGCGGCCAGTTAGGAAGAGAAACGCCTTTCATGTATGCTGTATATTCGTGAATTGCTCTTGCAGTATATTATGGTCTGACCGTCAGCAAAAATGAAAACCAACTCCAATCGAACTAACCCTGTTGCTCGAGCTCGCCAACGAGGAAGAGAAATAGAAAAGCTGTGTTACAGACTCGAGATTTCATTAACGCAAGTTTATGGCGCTGCTGGTCCGATGATATGCGTCCAAGTCCGAACTGTCAGTGCAATGAATTAGAAAAAAGAACCCAACATCTCAATGTAATGGCTTGGGCTGCTGTGAGTCCTCCAGATCTTGAGTTACTTTGTTTGTACCAGCATGGGTTCCCAGTCTGCAGCACGATATTCATCTTCATTTTTCAGATATCCACAGTCCATGCACATATTTAGCTAAATCCACCAGTGGTGTGCCTAATGTGCCATACCGTATCTTTGCTGAACTCTCCCAGTCTGCCCCTTTTCAGCCTCTCTACTCCTCCCTCTCTCTCTCTCTATCTCTGTCTCTCTCTTCCCTCTGGCTCTCCAAAATTGCATTTAAGGAATCTTCTGCAGCTAATCTCATGTCGACTTGAAGAAACATGATTGTTACAGTCGTAAGGTCAAGGTGATACAGCACTGAGCGGAGACAATTTGAGGTATGGGAAGATCGAGAAAGAGGAGAGAGAGAGAGAGAGAGAGAGAAGGAATCTTCCTGTGTGTGTGTATGTGTGTGTTTGTTTGTGTGTGTGTGTGTGTGTGTCTGTCTGTCTGTCTGTCTGTCTGTCTGTCTGTCTGTCTGTCAGGCAATTTACACACATTCATAAATGAGTTGTGTGCACTGCAACCAGGTCATGTGTATCCATTCTTACACACAAATAGACTAATATGGCAACACAGGTGCATATGTTGCTATAGTTGTTTATTTGTATGTTGGCACATTAAGGAATGATCACATCTCTCATGATTGCACTTGTAGTAGCCACCCAAGGTAGTAATTGAGGGAGCTGTGGGCCTGAGTCCGCCATGGCCACACCCCTCAGTGATTGAACTGTCGTTGACAGTGACACTCGGTGACAGCTCACAATGTAACAAAGAATCCCCAATAGCTTGCCTGTGGATGCGTAACAATAAATTGTAGTCATGTGTTTGAAGCATGGCTTATGCATGAGTCAGATTGCACATTTAGAATCAACAGCAAGAACGTCCAATTCAAGATCATTGCAGAGCTCGATCTGAATTCACCACCCAATCCAAACAATTAAGGCAGGACCCCCCTTTGATGGACCAAAATGGTCATTTTTGACTTTTTGGCATGGCCTTATAGAGATTGCGATAAAGAACATCTCACAGAAAACTGGATGTAAAAATGTAAAAGGAAGGCTGAGAAACGGACGCTCAAAGATGGCCGAATGTGTACAATCCC
>JAOWAR010153107.1:0-11104 GCA_028571005.1 Clathrina lutea
CTGTTAGTTCTCTACTGCTCAATGCTGTTAGTTCTCTACTGCTCAATGCTGTTAGTTCTCTACTGCTCAATGCTGTTAGTTCTCTACTGCTCAATGCTGTTGTGTGCACCCTTCTTTGTGCCAGGTTATCCTAACGGCCTCCTGTCCCAACACCTATCTCTTTTTCTTTCCTTCTCTTTCTCTCTCTCTCTCTCTCTCTCTCTCTCTCTCTCTCTCTCGTCTTGCTTTCTTCTTCCCTTTGTCTTTTGCCAGGCGATGGGTATCTATTCTCACATGAACCAGAGACAAGGCCTCCCTCCTACTACCTCACCATCCACCCTTCCATCTTCCAGCACACCATCGAGTACAGCAGCGCCAGATTCTTCAACGTCCTCTCCTTCCTCCCCCTCTTTCTCTTCCCATTCCTCAGCTTCGTCGTCTGCAAAGCCAACTGCAAGTGGCAGGTCGTCTTTCCCTTCGGTGTCACAGTCTAGTCAAACTTCAAAAATGGATATGGCTGGTGCGTCGCAGCTAGCAGGCCTTGCTGGTCTTGGCTTTGACAGGAAGGCAGCTGACTCGGCAGATGACGGCCATTTCCGCTTGCCATAGGTCCTTTTACTATAGACAATATCTATTGTAGGAAATTCATCACCACATTCACATTGATTTTTCTGCCTGGTGTGTTTCTTCTACTCTCTCTCTCTCTCTCTCTCTCTCTCTCTCTCTCTCTCGCGCTCCTCCTCTCTCTCTCTCTCTCTCTCTCTCTCTCTTTCTCGCTCTCTCGCTCTCTCTCTTTGCTCTCTCCTCTCTGCTCTCTCCCTCTCCTCTTTCTCGCTGTTTCGCCTCTCTCTCTCTTTTCTCCTTCTGCTCTGTCTCTCTGTTTCTGCCCTCTCTCTCTCTGTTTCTGCCCTCTCTCGCTCTGTTTCTGCCCTCTCTCTCTTTCTCTGTTTCTGCCCTCTCTCTTTCTCTGTTTCTGCCCTGTCTCTTTCTGCTCTCTCTCTCTCCCTCTCCTCTTTCTGCTCTCCCTCTCCTCTTTCTGCTCTCTCTCTCTCTCTCTCTCTCTCTCTCTGCTCTCTCTTTTTCTGCTCTCTCTCTCGCTCTCTTTCTGATCTGATCTCTCTCTCTCTCTTTGCTCTCTTTGCCTCTCTCTCTCTCTCTCTCCCTGCTCTCTCTCCTCTCTCTCTCTCTCTCTCCCTCTCTCTCTCTCTCTCTCTCTCTCTCTCTCCCCCATAAATCTATGTTCCAGTTTAACGTGTTTCCTTCGGGAGTTGGCTGCATTTTATAGATTGTAATATGGCTTCATTCCAATTTGTGTGTGAACGTATTAAATTGTTTCACCTTTGACCACTGCCTTCAGGAACACAATTAACTCTTCCAGTCCATGTGGTGTCGTTTGTTTTTTGTTTGGTATGACCTTGACCTTCTGAGGACAGCAACAGGAGACAGTGGAAATTGTTTTGAACTCCTGCTGCCATTTGGTACGAGGTTTTTTCTTCACAGCGATTTTAGAGCCTGTAAGGGTGGAAATTCACTTGCTTTTCTTTGACGCGGGACATCGACAGCTGTCAACTTTCACAGCATATAATGTGCACTCTCCTTCTTGATTGAAGTTTCCTTGAAGGCACTGAAAGTATCTGTTATTGTCCCTCGACCAAACTTAGCTGCAGCAAACACCACGTACCAGGTCGGCACTGGACACCAGGTTGTTTCCAAAGGGCTGTACAACTGATAGAAGCTCAAAAAGCTCAGTTACACGTTATTCCAACCGTCAGTTCCCAACTTGGAAATGAACCTTATCTTTGACTTGTTGGGGCAAACAGGCTGCCTTTCAAGAGGTACCGCCTCGCACGTTCTGATGCTACTGGAAATAACGCAGAAGCAACAAGGCGGAGCGAGTCATCATGTACAAGTTACTTCCTGTCGTTTTTTCACCAGTAAACCGATTACCACCCACTCTTTGGGGTTCAGTAAACATGCTTTAGGAACCATTGCAGAAAACCAAACCTGATAAGCATAAAACCATGGCAGCACGTTGCTATCAGACCATGGTATCACGTTGCTATCATAATCCACATATATAGTACACTACTCAATCATCCCAGGATATGCTTGATTTGAAAGAAATTCATTCATGATCAATAATTATACTGAATATTGACAGCAAGCGACAATGGTGCAACCCCTGAAAGGAGTCTAATGTGGTGTTTTGAAAGAAAATGATGGCTGGAATGCACAACTGAAAGCTCTGCAAAAAGCGTGATGTTAATCCGGAAGGTGGAAGGTCCCTTACACTTCTGCTGAACCAAAGAACGAACAATGAAAGAGCTTGTGGTTATAAAAAGAAATCACCTTCACAGAACTATACTGTACGTGGCCATATCGAAACCTCAATAATGACTACGTGATTTTCAAAGATTAGGAAAGACTCAGCCAGATACCTTGAGGTGCACAGAGAGACAGAGAGAGAGAGAGAGAGAGAGAGAAATAGAACCAAAATGAATCACAAGCTCCGCTGTGCCGTGCCTTTGGGGGAACAAAATGATCACGGGGAGAGACGCTGTTCGCTTGGTGAAGCTACATGTGGTGAAATAAGAGGAAAACACGGAATGAGATTAGGAGTAATGGACAGGAGAAGCCTCATCGTGTGGTGGGTTCCCTGTTTTAAGCAAGCCACTGACCTTGATGTCATTTTGAAACGTCTGTTCTTTACTCCTCTCCACTGTCTATCGCAATTCAGGTCTTTTTCTCACCTTGTCCAGTTTGTGGTGTAGGGATGAAGTATTGAGGTGCCGACTGCAGTCGCCTCAGCCTCGGAACTGTCCCGCTGAAAACAAGAAAGAAAATGTAGCAACGAAAACAGAGTGTTACACCAACACAACATGCCACTTTGAGGTCAACGAATGGAGCTGCTTTGGTCACCCAGAGCCTCTCAAACTCTGAGCCTTCACAAACACAATTCTAGTATGCTTTTGGTCAACATTTACAGCACCTTGCAGAGCTGTCTGTTTCACTGCCTTTTGACCAGGAAAAAGCGGGAGGTCGTAGGCGTTCCTTCTGCTCTTCCAGAAACTTCAATGATCCTCTTTTGTTGATGCCTTCATTCAAGCTGGATTCCTTGTGCCCTACAGAGCCCTCCTCCTCCTGTAAGTGAGAAGATGAAGGATAGCTGGCCGAGAAGCTCTCAAGGAGGTCAGGCTGAGGAAGGAGCGTAGGGAAGGTGACAACCTTGGTCAAGTATCCTCTCTTTTCCTTCAATGTTAGCCCTGGTGATCCCTTTTCTGATGCCTGGGAGGTAAAGGTCGGCTTTCCAAGGCTCTGTTTGCTCAGGCTGGACGAGAGCGTGGGAAATGCAAGGCGGTTGGCAGAGTGGGCTTTCTTGCGAAGAGCACGGTGAAGGACAGTCCCGGCCTGTCTTGCACTTTGCCGGAACCGGTCCCCTCTTAGTTGGAGCGGACTTTTCATAACCGGCTGTGCACTGCTATACGGTTGAAAGACGGAGTCGGCCTCCTCCGAGACGCTCCCAAGCTCGCTCATTGATGGCAGCTGTTCTGTGCTCCGCTGGGAGCTGAGTGCAAACCTCAACCGTGACCTGGCGTTTTTACAGATTCGCATACTGTCCATGCTCATCTTCATGGTTCGACGACGCTCTTGCAGTGCTTTCTTGACACGTTCATCTCGATTCGGACTCGTCAGGTCATGAGCATCCTCAGTTGAGGCCAAGACCAGTCGGCCGCTTGGCATGGAGCCGGGAGTGAACACTTTGTGCTCTGCTCCGCCCATGAACATCGAGGTTTTCTTCGTCAGAAAAGGAGGTCGACGCCGGACGATGTGCGGAACGGGAGTGATTTCATCTTTCTCCTCGGCATCATCTTTCCTTTCTTCCTCGGCGGCCACGGCAGGAGTCACTGCTATTTTGCCAGCAGGCTCGCTCTCTGCTTTTGGCTTAATCTCTTCTGACGATCCTGAAAAGGAGACTGCGCTTGCTCGTGTGTGCACGCCAAGAAGCAATGCTTCAATGCTGAGTAGTGCAGAGGGTGACAACAGACATTGGAGAAAAGACTAATTCAGAAAAGTGATGAGTGATGACAAGATAGGTACTGCACATGCAAACAAGAAAGAAAGAAGAAGGAAAAGTCAAAAAAATTGTGCCAGCTCATTTTTGACTACGCGGAAAACAATTTTCTGACTGGCCCATGGTGTTTGCTCAGGAAACACCAAATGTGATGGCCTTATGCTTGCCTGTGATAAGACCTGAAGCCAATCAGACCGTGTCTAAGACGAGAGCCAAGCCGGTTGTGTTTGACTTCAAGAATGAGCCAACTGAGGAGGAAGAAGGTGATGAGCATCATCAGGAGAACCTGATGAGGGAGAGAGAGATAGAGTGGAACAAAGATAGAGAGAAAACAAAGAAAGAAGGAAAGTGAGAGGGACAGATAGAGAAAAAAAAGACAACAACCAAACCCGTAATATGATCCGTCTGACAAACCCGTAATATGATCCGTCTGACAAACCCATAATATGATCCGTCTGACAAACCCGTAATATGATCCGTCTGACAAACCTGTAATATGATCTGTCTGACAAACCCGTAATATGAGCCGTCTGACAAACCCGCAATATGATCCGTCTGACTTGTTCCAGATCTCAAGAAGGGTATATAAGCTTACCAAGCCTCCCTTAAAATATTCAAGGCAGTTACATCCAAATGGTGGGCTTTGAACACCCAAAGAGCAAAATGTTGCTCTATTCCCTCGCTCACTCTCTTTTCTGCTGCGAATAAATTAACGAAGCATTTCATATCCTCTGACAATTATTCTCATTGCTTACCAGAATGTTAGCTGCGGGGCGTATCTTGGTGAAGCCAAACCTCTGCAGATAATAGATTGGCATGAGGAGGTAGCACTCGAGCGAGGAATCAAGATCACACTCTACCCGCAGACTGGACAGGTAGAGGAATGTGGCTGTTGAAAACGTATAATAGTTTGGGTTGATGTAGATCAACCACGAGTACCTGGACAAACAAAGGAGCCATTTCACACATGCAGGGCAGAGCTTTAATCCGTGAAACTCGAATATACTCTGTTAGATATAGCCCTGTGCAAGTTTCTTGCCAGATGATTATTCAAGCAACGCGTTAGAACGCACTCTTATAATTGAACAAAGTGCAGATTATTTCTCAACACTCTGATGAGCAAAGAATGGTAGTAGATAATCTTAGTTGAATGTTTCAGCGTCAACGCCTTCATCAGCAGCTTTCGGTCTGGTGATCTTTAAGGAAAAAAACCTCAACTACTTTGATCTGGACAGGCTTTTATGGTGTTCGTGGGAGGAAGGGGTCTGTGCGTCCGTGCATGTTTGGGACATATAGGTGAGACTGAAATTCACGAAGAGCGGTGTAAGTGTATTTGACGACGGTGTGAGTGTATTTCACAACGTCGTGAGTGTTTTTGACAACGGTGCGAGTGTATTTCACGATGGTGCGAGTGTATATCATGATGGTGTGAGTGTATTTCATGGCGGTGTGAGCGTATTTGACAATGGTGTAAATGTGTTTGACGATGGTGCGAGTGTATTTCACAACGTCGTGAGTGTTTTTGACAATGATGCGAGTGTATTTCATGGCAGTGTGAGTGTTCTCGACTACGGTGCCAGTATTTCGCAACGGTGTGGGTGTATTTGACGACGGTGTGAATGTACTTGACAATGAAACAATGTGAGCGTATTTGACGACGGTGTGAGTGCACTTGACGATGACAATGGTGTGAGCGTCTTTGACGACGGTGTGAGTGTACTTCACGACGGTGTGAGTGTACTTCACGACGGTGTGAGTGTACTTCACGACGGTGTGAGTGTACTTCACGACGGCGCGAGTGTACTTCACGACGGTGTGAGTGAGAGTGTGAGCTATAGGCATACCCTTTTTACTCACCAGTGTCGGGAACTAATCTTGGGATTCTGTTGGAACATTGATATCTTCTTCAGCCAGTCCTCTTTAAGAGAGAAGACTACAACCAAATGTTTGTTTGGCATGTTTACTGCCCACATGCGAAAATCTGTATTATTCCATACTAACCATAACTGCATGGATGGATGAGGTACGACAAATCCTCCTGTGAAACCAGCCACTGAGGTGATGATCGAGACCATTTTGAAACCAAGTTCTGGACTGAGACAGAAGAGAAAAATCCCGAAGCTTATCCAGACGAGGTTGACGAGTAAAACGATGGCCATGACCTGAATGAGAACCAGGAGCTGCCAGTTGACATACTCTGTTACCTGTAGGAGAAGAATCAGAAGACGAACAGAGGAGACAAAGAGAAAAACAATTTAATGTTCAGTCCAGAAGATGGGGTGGAGCAAATCTGTACTTTTTGCATAGCCCTAGCTGACATGTGATGAATGAGTAGGCTCAGACTGAGATGGCAAAAATAGGAGCAAACCAGAATAGCAATTAGGGCTGGGTTGAGTAAGACGGGTACACGTGAGGTTTGTGAGATCGCTACTCAATCGGGACATGTCAAAATCCTTTATATACCCGACCTAAAAATAGCCACAGTAACTTTCTATGAAAGAGACTAAAAGCACCAAGTGAAACGAACAAAGAGTTGCACGAAAGGCATCGAAAGAAGCACATTAAAGCCTTGAAGAAAACGTGTGAGCGCATGCTAGCCTTGATGGAGATTGCGTGCACCTGTGTTATGCGATCGTGCACAGGTTCTGCATGAATTGACAGGGCGCAAAAATTTATAGTTTTCACAGCACAAGAGAGGTATGACTGACGAGAACCAAACCTTGAAGCAACGCGTTTCCAGGGAGCTGGTGCGCCGCCTTTTACCCACCTTTATCTCATCACCCAAACACATCTTAATTGTTTCAACTTCACAGTATTCAAAATCCCTGATCAGTGTATCTCATCAACATCGTCATTATATTCCCCATTGCTTACAAAAAGCAGACCTGTTGGAGTGAAAACCACTTACGCCTGGACCCATATTTGTTCTGCACAGCACCATGACGACATTGCTTAGCCGGTTGATGACACCTTCAAGCATCGTACTTACTCCCGCTGGGATTGTATTCCACTCTCCCTCATATGCTATGTGGTTTGTTACTATGACTGCCTAAATACCTGAGGGTATCTTTTGAGGCCCGGTCAGTGGGACCCAATATCCAATACTCACAAAAAAGTGGACCAGACTATCCCTACTAGCTCTTCGCATAGGCAATCGCAGAAAAAAAAAAGACTGATATTGAATGGAATAGAAGGAAAGAAAGTGTAGTAGAGGGATACAGGTTGTCACCTGTCACTAAGAGGTCACCTGTATCACTCTACTACAGAAAGGAACCAGCAAGGTCTTGAACCTATGGCACCATCGCCTAGCAACCTACAGCGCCATCGCCTAGCAACCTACAGCGCCATCGCCTAGCAACCTACAGCGCCATCGCCTAGCAACCTACAGCGCCATCACTCATGCTACCTTTCTCGACATGGCAAAAGCCTCTGATAGAGACCATGGAAATCTCATTGAGAAATTATTCATGGCATTTTCATTGAGAAATTATTTATGGCATTCTCATTGAAAAGTTATTCATGACATTCTCTTTGAGAATTGAAAGTCGCTTGGTGTCGTTGGTCAGTCTATAACCTGGTTCATTGGTAATCTCTGTGGTCACTCCATCGTTTCAGCTGTGGACCATATCAACTTTCCTGAGGAGTTCATCACAAGTGGAGTGCCTCGGGGCTCGATTCTTGGCCCTCTTCTCTTTCTTATCTCAAACGAAGTTAAGAACAGTAGTTCCTACGATGCGAAGTGAGGAAGGAAAAGGATGGTGTTAAATGAGAAGACGTTTCGGCGTCAACGCTTGTCACGAGATGCATTACGATCAGTAGTTGCGTAGCAACTACACAGTTGCGTAGCAACATTGCCATTTTTTAGTGCTCAGCAGTTAGCTCTTGTCTTGAGCACGTGTGGCTTATAGCTTCAAAGAACTGAGCTTTTCTTTTGCTCTCTCTGACGTGCACGATGACAAGTCTACTCAAGGCGTAGAACCTCAGTGTCAGTTTGATTGAATAACAGATCGTTACAACGCTATCATCAGTTCGTCTGGTGCTGAGTCAGGACTAACTGCTTGTTTTACAGGGAAAGTGTGTAATATCCACTCGTGGGTGCAAGGTGTTACAGTTGCTATATGAGGTGATCAAAATGTGCATTTCGTTGGAGTCAGTTTCTATTGCGTGCATGGTATGATCTGTCGGTGTGTACTGCGTGTGTTGGTAACTATGGTGAGTGAGTACTGCGTGGGTACTAGGTGTGTTGCTGCATGCATGTACAGATTGTGAGGTACAAGTGTGCCAATGCGTAGCCTTGACTCAAGGAAAAAAGCATACTCAGATAAAAACGCCAGTCCCCAGGAATTCTTCACGACGATTCAACGATGGCTGACACGTTTGGATGGCAAGCGCTTCTTCGATGTGTAGGTGGAGGACGTCACGCTGTTGTGAGAGGATGCTGAACTTGATGGAGGGAGACGTCTGCGAGTGTTTTCTGTTCACAGTGCTCTCCAAACGCGGATGTTGTGGAATGATTGCGTGCTGCAGCCACATGCTTGCGGGTGCAGTTGTGAAGCCTGCGTTGCATCATTCCACTGTATGTTTGGCCACAGATAGTACACGCGGCCTCATAGACAACAAAGGAACGGTGGCAGATACCAGGTTCCGGGCAGGTTTTGCTCCTGCAGGAGTTGGTCTGGCTGGCGGTTGTCGGTCTTGCCAGTTCCCTTATTCTTAGGCTGCACCGGTTGGTGAGTCTCGCCGGTATGTTGTGTTTTGTCAGCAATTGTTTGATGTTGTAGTTGAGTTTGTTGTTAATGAATGGTCTGTAGAATGTGAAAATTGTTGATTTTTGCACAGTTTCCCTATAAAACACGCAGCTAGTCCTGACTCAGCACCAGATGAACAGATGATGGCGTTGACGCCGAAACGTCTTCTCATTTAACATCATGCTTTTTAGTGGTGAAACAAACGGCGTTGTACCGAATTGGAATATTCTGTTTGCTATCGAACGAATGCCGAATATCCTTAACAATCAAGCCTCCTCCCTGCTGCGTTTCCCAGCGTGGCATCATCATCAGGGCCAAGCATGCAATGGTTTGGGCAGGTGATTTACATATCTCATATTCCGAATGGGGTACTGCACAGAGCTTGTGACCACCATAATGCACAGCAGTGTATACGGTAGAGTGTGATTATACTACAGACAGAGGGAGAGGAAGGGAGAGAGAGAGTCAGAAAGAGGAGGGAGAGAGAGAGAGAGAGAGAGAGAGAAAGCCTCGCTGAGATGTGGTGCACAAAAGTCAAGTAAGACCGCATGTTTGACGTCCGTCCGAGGTAACCAAGCTTCTTTTCGCACACATCACATCTAACATATTTGCTGTCCTCTGGAAGCTTTCGAAGGCACTCCCAAACACCTGACCGTGAAGCTCTACTATTCGCCATCGTTCACCACGCTTCTCGATCAAGGCAAAGATCGCAGGCAGTGCAGTGTTAAACTTCTGCAGGACGCACCTTTCGCTTGGCTACGCACTGTCATCTTGTCTTCCGCGGACGGGGCAGGAGCGTTCATCAGGTTTTGGCGCGAGTCGATAACACTTGATCTTCTGTGTTTGGCGCCGAAACGCGGAGGAAAGTTTACAATGTTTATCTGCTCAGTTCTGACATTTTCTGCATTGCAAACATGGCGAAAGCCAAGGCCTACTTCTGATTTTGTCAGTTGACGGGCTGGTCGTGATGCGCGAAAGCATATGACCGGCTGTCCATCTGAGCAGGAGTGCGCGCAAAGGCTGTTTTTTTTTCCGATACATTATGATCACGCTCCGATCAAACCGCGCACTTCCTCTGGCTTTTTGATCAGGCAACCTAGGATGTAAATCTACACCGGGCCACCCAAGCTGGTCGTGTGTCTGAGTGGTCGAGGCATATAGGGGCAAGATCTTGTTTCGCTTAACAATGCCCCTACGATCTCGGCTGAAATACGACCGCTTCGCCCATCCTGTTGACTCCATAATGTACCCTGATATTCGTTAAGGTGTTAACGAACATTCGATCTATCAATTTTTCCCGAATTTTCGAACGTTCGTCGTATTCGTTTGACCACTAATCCTTTTCATTCCTCACTTCGTGTGTTAAGAACTACTGTTCTATACCTTGTGTGAATCGATCATGAGAGTGAGATCTAAAAAGTCCTTCGACCTTCTTCAACATCAACAATGCCAAGTTTTTCACTACGCTTGATGCTCGCCATGGATACTGGCAAGTACCACTATCCGAATCCGCTGTCCCACTGACCACATTCATGATGCCTTGGGGCTGGTATTGGTACCTTCGAAATCTACAAGTATTGGTTTCCACAGGGGACGAATTCAATAGCCGGACCGACAGTGCATTCAACCACGTACTGACCTTTGCCAAGATCGATTGTGGATGACTGCTAAACGTATAATGCTGATTTCGACAGTCACACCGAACATGTCTGACAAGTCTAGACATGCGCCCGTCAGCACGGCATCACCATCAGCCCTAAGAAGCTTGAGTTTGGCATTTGCGAAGTTGACTTCGGCGGATTTCATGTCACCACAGAGGGATTTATGGTCAATGCAGACAAGATCGAGGCCATCCGCAACTTCCCGATCCCAGCAAAATGCACGGATCTGTCTTCCTTCATGGGACTTGTCAACCAGTTTGGTGAGTTCACTCCACGTCTAGCTGATCTCACACGACCTTTCTGTGATTTGCTGAAGAATTTTACCAAGTTTGTGTGGGATGAACGTCATTCTGCTGCCGCTTCCCAGACAAAGGAGGCGCTTGTGTCACCGCCGGTTCTGGCCTTCTTCCAAGCTCGTCTGGAGACACGCCTCGAAACGGATGCATCTTGCACCAATGGTCTCGGATTTGCACTGTTTCAACGCCATGGTGATGACTGGCGGTTAGTCCAGTGCAGATGCAGATTCTAAACGGGCATCGAAGCATGACACACCATGACGGAACCCCGGCGCCGCTTGGGCCATGCAGAAGCGCCACTCCCACCATGCCGGCCCCCCGCCCACACTCGTCACCGACCACCAACCC